>JANAVB010041020.1:2542630-2707630 GCA_029216955.1 Iris pallida
CTTACAGCATTTTACGTATCTTATTCTATCACATGCTTTATATTTCCTGTCAAGATACGAACTGCGTGAGATGTATTGTGCTCGTTCTCGTCCTGATTGGACTGTTGAAAATACAGGTGATGAGGAGTTCTGCACTACATATTATGGCACAGGCTTAGATGACATCGATGACTTGGACCCTCAGAAGGATCCAGCAGTCGCCGAGGACTTGTCCATTGTCTAGTTGGACTTCTAGACTAGTTTCTTACTTAGATTGTTTTGTCTTGAGTTGTACTTTCAGTTATTGGGATTTTGATGTTGTTTCGAACATCCAAACTTATTTCTTTCAGTTGTAGTTCTCAGTTGAGACTATTATCCATCTTTATCTCTTTATTCCATCTTAGATTCTGTGATTGAGATGTACCTTTTATTGTCCTCCTTTTGGAGCATATCATTGTACAAGTATGATTATATTGTTAGATGTTGTGACATAGGACAGCGTTCTACCGCCGACACTGCGTTAGGCTAGACGTATCCACTTCTCATGTCCTTACACTGGGTGCAGGATATAGGATATAAGTTAAGGTACTCAATCACATTAGAAAACTCTTATCTAATTCTTGCTGTTAATTGCCTTCTTTTGAAATAACATGTCCTCCTTTGATATATCGCTTCTTTTTCAGTAATTGATTCCTTGTTTGATCTGTCTTCAGGATGGTGGAGACACGATCGCATCGCTCTGGCCTAAGGGATACCCTTAAGAGGTCTGCCACTTCTCGCCCGACTCAGCAGAACCCTGGGACCACAGTACCTCTTGTTCCTGCTCAGGTGGGAGCGTCTGCAGCTTTTGAGGGTGCTCCTCCACCGATTTTGAGGACTACCCCAGGGGTTCAGGGGATGTTACCACCACCATCTCAGGGGACAGTTGATATGGCGCTGTTCTTTACCTTCATGCAGCAGATAATGGAGACTCAGCGACGCCAGACAGAGGATATGAGGCAGGGCATTGACAATGCCCATCAGCTAGCCATGGTGGCAGTAGAGAAGGTGACTGCCCAACCATAAAAAGGGCAGATACAGTTGTACCAGCCGAGGACCTCGGGCATTCAGGACTTTCAGAAGATGCGGCCGCGAGACTTTAAGGGTACTGAGGGTATCCTATATGCCGACGACTGGATCGAGCATATAGAGGAGATCTTTCGCCTCGCGGAGATACCAGCTAGACTTTAGATAGAGGCAGCGGGCAGGCAGATGCAGGACCTTGGCTGCATATGGTAACAGACCGACCCCATAGTTGGTACAGAGGGGCAGACTTGGGAGGCTTTTAAGAATCTTTTCAAGGAGAAGTTCTTCTCCGACACAACACTGGACGCCTTGGAGGTGCTGTAGTGTCCCGCTCCTAGCAGTTTACTATGTAAGGCTTATGGCTTGGCTAACTCGGTTGAAATCGAGTATTGGGGAAACTTACCGTCGGCACCGAATCGATCACGGAAAAGTGCATAAGAACCTTTCCAACTAATGGATTGGTTTATTTTGAAATGCGTCCAAGAGTTTTCTCTGGATGTTTTGCTGTCGGTTTTGTTGCTTGGTTTTGATTGATGCTTTTCTGAATGATTTTCGTTGATTTGATTCTTGCCCATTTTTATCGATTTGCATAGCATTCATTCTTGAGAATTCTTAGAGAAGAGAACATAACGAGACAGAGTATTAACCAAACTTTTGGTGCCATTGCAGACTGACGTATGACGGAAGGCTAAGCGCGCAAGTGTTCCTCTTACTCTCGGCGATTCTCTAATTTCGTGAGTGTGGATCTCTGTGGTAGTATTGCCCCTCTCGCTATTCCTTCATGCCAACTAAATAATTGTCTTGCAACATCCGATGATCGATATCAGTTGCTAATGCCACAAGTCAAAACCACTAAAAAGCTAGAGATTGAACATTGAACATTAAATGAATCGATTACACTGTTAACAACAATGAGAATTATGCTTGTCCCTTGAACATTGAAATGTGGTAATGAAATGAAGTCGAATTGAAATGAATTGATGCCTGAGATGTTAAATATGAGAATGTTGCGTATTAAATGTTGGCTTACTAATACCATACAATTGTGTACTGTTGAGTCGGTTATGCATTCGCATGGTCATGGACGTCTTTGTGCACAAGGTTTGAGTAGTTTCCTCAGGACGGTACTTGGGGCACCGGGGACCGGCTCGACCTAGGAGGAAACATTTGGTCGTGCTATGGTGGCACGAGGTATTGCGGGACATTCGACTAGGCTTGCAACCTACTCTGGAATGGTACATCGTAATATCCGTTGGAAAGTTCTTTATGGTTTAGTTTCACCAACGACCCAGTCCGAATGCATGCTAATGATTGTCTTGTGCAGAGGCGGTAAGTATTATTATTATTATTATCCTGTATCTTCTGCAGGAAAACTGGATTCGACCGATGGTAAAGTAAACATGGTTTCATGAAATACCATTTTATTTGAATTATGATTTAATCTGAATGTTGCCTGTTCCTAATAAGTTCATGATTTAAAATGCTTGTCATTAATAAAATGTTGGTTTAGCTGAGTGGGCCAACGGGGCTCACCAGCGCATTGTTATAATGTGCTGACCCTCCTCCACAGGTACTGGAGAAGGCTCGGCGCACATCACAACTAAAGCTTTCTGAACTGCTGTTTCCTTTCAAGTTATTTTCCCTAAAGACGCACAAAGTATTGCAGAGTTTTCAAAGATAGCTGCTTATATTTCAAAGTACTAAAGGGGCATGATATATGGAACGGGAAGTCATTTTATGGCAGCCTATCAGTTGTACTTCTTTTCATGAATCAATGTAGCCGAAATGGCATTTCAAATATTATCGAGAAAAGTTGTATTCTGACTACAATTATCAATAAAATGAGTATTTCTTCTTCCTATATTGTATTCTCAATGCTTCTGAAATGTGGCTGGGTTCCAAATGTTTCTAAATGACATAACAGTGCACGTTCTTGCCTTGTACAAGTGCAACACCAGACTTGTACGGTATCACGCCTTAGCGAGGACGAACGATTCAGCATGAATAGAAGCGAGGACGAAAGATTCCCCGAATTGGGGCGTGACAAGTTGGTATCAGAGCACAGTTTCAATTCCTCGGATTTCAAAAATATTTTTCAAAAAGGAAGTTTTGATGCAAATTTTTTCGATTGATGGTGTCGATAGCATTGGCATGAAATAATATTCCATACAATAAGCCCATAAATATTTTATGAGTGCTAATAGAATTATTTCTTTGTTGTAGAATGACCAAGGGTGACAGCACAAAGACGAATTCATCGTCTGACCCAATGGAGAAACTGATTAAGCATTGGAGGCTCAGAGGAAGCAGAGCGAAGCTCAACATCGCACGCTTCAAGAGCAGCTTCAATATCAGTTTTAGGAGCAACTAGATGCTCAACAAAAGTAAGTAGATAATCCATCTCAGATTGTCACCAAGCTAACGGCCGACTCCAATGTTTTTGCAAAGGCCGTAGCAACCGAGACCGTAGAAGTGCCGGCAGAGAAATCTGAAATGCCGACACGGAAGAGAACAAGCTTCAAGTTCTCTGACTTCAAGAACAGCGACCCGCCTGAGTTTAACGGGAGAGCAGAGCCAGATGAGGTGATGGGCTTCTTAAACACCCTTGAGGGCTACTTTCGAATGTTGGAGATACAGGGCAGCAAGAGAGTGGAGTGTACTGCTGTACAACTTCGTCTCAAGGCCTAGGAATGGTGGACTTCGCAGAGACAGACACTTTGCGGTAATAATTTGGATACGAAGATATCTTGGGAGACCTTCAAACAGGCTTTCATTGCACAATTCATCCCACTAGCTGTCCGTCAACAGAAAGAGAATGAGTTCGTAGAACTCCGACAGGGTAGTATGTCAGTTGACGGTTATGAAACTGAATTTTTGAAGAGAGTTGCCTTCGCTGGATACATGGTCCCGAATGATGACGCAAAGCGAAGAAGATTCGTGCAAGGCTTGAATGAGGGCCTGCAGCGTGTTGTGATAAGTTGGAAGTGTACGTCTTATTGGGAGGCGTATGAGACAGCTCTTGAGATAGAAAGATTTCATCCACCAGTTAGTCGTGGGACAACACTGCGCATCCATGGTAGCAACCATAAACGACCCTCAATTGCTGAGAGAAATGACGTTCCTAAGCATCTTAATACTGACAAAAATAAGGGTGAATATCAAGGACTGCGTTACTTCAAGTGCAACCGGTATGGGCATCGACAAGCAGAATGTCGAGCCGGATGCTTCAATTGTGGCGGCATGGGCCACAGGGCATCTGAATGCAGAAAGGGAAGGAATCAAAATCCACTACGGGATCAGCACTATAATCATCGTGGACCGAACGACAATCAGTACCGTGGAGGATATTACAATCAGAACCGGGGCCAACATAATAACCAGAATCGTAGCCAAGTGCCACCAGCCTTACCAGCTCCAACTGGGAATGCACCGAATCAACAACAAGGTGGGCAATCAAGGTTTATGCTTTGACTCAAGCAGAGGCCCAGATCGCAGAGAATGTAATAACAGGTACGTTGCTGTACAAAGGCACACCTACAAGAGTACTTTTTGATTCTGGTGCTACTCCTTGCTTTATCTCATCTGATTTTGCAACGAAAAATAAATTTTGTATGACTCAACTAAAGACAGCTTTGTGTGCCTGCACTCCTTCGGGAGTAGATATGACTGCAACTTTGATTTGCAGGGACGGCTACATTAAAATTGGAGGTAAGATTTTATCTTTGGACGCAATTGTACTCGACATCAAAGAGTACGATATCATTTTGGGAATGGACTGGCTCAGCAACTGTCATGCAACAATCGACTGTACGGACAAGAGAGTTGTGTTTCGCCTACCCGAAAAAACAGAGTTCTCTTACTCGTGCGGTTCGGCGTTCCAAGGACCCATGGTCATATCGGCAGTTACAGCAAGGCACATGCTGTACTCAGGGTGCGAAGGATTTTCGCTTCTGTTCAAGACACTCGGATGAAGTGTGTAGGCTCGAATCAGACCGAAATTGTGGCAGAGTTCCCTATTAAATTTTCGGACGAGATACCTGGAATGCCGCCGGATAGAGAAATTGAATTCACAATTGATACATTCCTGGGTACTCTCCCGATATCAAAGGCACCGTACAAGATGGCTCCGGCATAATTAAAAGAACTAAAGGTGCTGCTACAAGATTTGCTAGACCGATGATACATTTGCCCAAGTGTATCTCAATGGGGAGCTCCAGTGTTGTTTGTAAAGAAGAAGGATGTGACGATGCGTCTGTGCATCGATTACAGAGAACTGAATAAGGCAACCATCCGTAACAAGTATCCCTTGCCAAGGATAGATGATCTATTCGATCAACTATAAGGGGCGACCGTGTTTTCAAAAATTAATCTTCGTTCAGGATACCATCAGTTGAAGATCAGACCCGAGGATGTCCCTAAGTCAGCATTTCGTACGAGATACGGACACTATGAGTTTTTGGTCATGCCATTCGGCTTGACTAATGCTCCAGCAGCCTTTATGGATCTAATGAATAGAGTGTTTCGACCGTTCTTAGACAAGTTTGTTGTTGTGTTCATCGATGACATCTTGATCTACTCAAAGGACAGGGAGACTCATATCGAGCACTTGAGAAAAGTACTTCAGACGCTGCGGGACAATCAGTTGTATGCAAAGCTAAGCAAGTGCAAATTTTGGATGAACAGCGTGTCGTTCCTAGGATGTGATGTTTCGACAGAAGGTGTTGCCATTGACCCAAAGAAGATTGAGACAATTGTGGACTGGAAGCAGCCTGCATCAGCTAGTGAGATACGGAGTTTCCTTGGTTTAGCCGGGTACTACCGTAGGTTTATGAAAGACTTTTCAAGAATCGCTTCGCCTTTGACTCGCCTCACTCAGAAGGGAGTCGTATTTAAGTGGACCAGCGACTGCGAGAATAGTTTTTAAGAACTCAAGCAGCGGCTCGTCACGGCTCCAATTTTAGCACTTCTAGAGGGCTCTGAGGGATTTCATATCTACAGTGACGCATCAGGACTTGGTTTAGGATGTGTTCTCATGCAACGTAGGAAGATGATGTCTTATGCGTCGAGACAACTCAAACAGCATGAGAAGAATTACCCAACTCATGACTTTGAACTGGCGACGATTGTGTTCGCATTGAAATTATGGCGACACTATCTCTACGGTGTGTCCTGTGAAATCTTCACGGATCACAAAAGCCTGAAATACATATTCACGTAGAAGGAATTAAATTTGAGGCACGGCGTTGGTTAAAATTGATCAAGGACTATGACTTGACAATCTCCTACACGTCGGGTAAAGGAAACGTAGTAGCTGATGCCTTGAGTCAGAGATTTGTTGGGTCACTAACAATAGCAAAGGAGGTACTACGAGATCTTGAAGAGATGGTATCGAATTCAGGATCCGTCCGCAGAATGTGCAGTTGGCTCAGTTGCAACTTGAGCCGAGTCTCCAGGAATGGATTAAGAATGCTCAGAAGGATGACCCGTTTATGTAGAAGATACGCGAGTTGATTCTAGCAGGAAAGGCGTCGAACTTTACCGTTGAAGATGACACTATTTGTGTTAAGGGGAGATTGTGCGTCCCTAAGGATGAGGATATCAGGAAGAAAATACTGACCGAGGCTCATTTCGCGAAGTATTCCTTGCATCCGGGAAGCACGAAAATGTATAAGGATCTACGCATAACATTTTGGTGGCATGGCATGAAGAAGGATGTGGCGCTATTCGTGTCACAATGCTTAGATTGTCAGCGTGTGAAGGCCGAACACTAACGGCCAGGCGGAGAACTACAAAATTTGGCTATTCCACTGTGGAAGTGGGATAATATCTGTATGGACTTTATAGTCGGCTTGCCAAGAACTCAGAAGAGGAATGACGCGATTTGGGTTATCGTTGATAGATTAACCAAGTCGGCTCATTTCATTCCAATAAAGTTACGTGGGGCGTAGAACGGTTGGCTTAGATCTACATAAATAAAATTGTCCGATTACATGGGGTGCCAGATTCTATAGTGTCGGATAGAGACGAAGATTCTTGTCACAATTTTGGATAAGTCTGCATTCAGCAATGGGCACAAAGTTGAACTTCGGTACGTCATACCATCCGTCGACTGATGGTCAGACAGAGAGAGTAAATTAGATTCTTGAGGATATGTTGATTGTGCATGCTCGACTCGAAGACAAATTGGGACGCACATCTCGTATTGGCAGAATTTGCCTATAACAACAATTATCAGGCAAGTATCCAGATGGCCGCGTACGAAGCCTTGTATGGACGGAAATGTCGATCACCGATATGTTGGGATGAAGTCGATGAACGGCAAGTGCTCGGACCAGAACTTGTGGAACAGGCCGTCGAGAGGGTTCGCTTAATTCGAGAAAGACTTAGTGTTGCTCAAAGTCGACAGAAGAGTTATGCGGACGTACATCGACGACCTTTAGAATTTGCGGCAGGTGATCATGTATTCTTGAAGGTCACACCCATGCGAGGTGTGATACAGTTTGGGATGAAAGGAAAGCTGAGCCCGAGATTCGTTGGACCATTAATATTTTGGAGAAGGTAGCCTCAGTGGCTTATCGACTTGTACTACCTCTGGCTCTGGCTGATGTGCACGTGCTTCCATGTGTCCCAATGTAAAGTACGTGCATAATTCGAGTCACGTAGTAAACTTCGATCAGTTGCAGCTGAGCGCTGACCTATCATATACTGAAGAGCCTATCCAAATTTTGGACAGGAAAGAGAAAGTTTGCGGAATCGGACATTATCCTTGGTCAACGTGCTTTGGCGGAACCATGCGGTCGAGGAGTCGACGTGGGAACTAGAGGAAGAGATGCGGGTGAAATACCCTCGCTGTTTGATAATTTGAGGTAGACTTTTGCTTTAAGTTTTGAGGACGAAACTTTTTCTTAGTGGTATATTATGTAGTGTCCCGTTCCTAGCGGTTCACTATGTAAGGCTTGTGGCTTGGCTAACTCGGTCGGAACCGAGTATTGGGAAACTTACCGTCGTCACCGAATCGGTCACGGACAAGTGCATAAGAACCTTTCTAACTAATGGATTGGTTTCTCTTGAAATACGTCCAAGATTTTTTTTAGATGTTTTTCTGTCGATTTTGTTGCTTGGTTTTGATGGATGCTTTTCTGAATGATTTTCGATGATTTGATTCTTGCCCGTTTTTATCGATTTGCATAGCATTCATTCTTGAGATTCTGAGAGAAGAGAACATAACGAGATGGAGTATTAACCAAACTTTTGGTGTCATTGCAGACTGACGCGTGACGGAAGGCAAAGCGCGCAAGTGTTCCTCTTTCTTTCGATGATTCTCTAATTTGGTGAGTTTGGATCTCTGTGGTGGTATTGTCCCTCTCGCTATTCCTTTATGCCAACTAAATAATTGTCTTACAACATCCGTTGATCGATATCAGTTGCTAATGCCACAAGTCAATACCACTAAGAAGCTAGAGATTGAACATTGAACAATGAATGAATCGATTACACTGTTAACAACAATGAGAATTATGCTTGTCCCTTGAACATTGAAATGTGGTAATGAAATGAAGTCGAATTAAAATGAATTGATGCCTGAGATGTTAAATATGAGAATGTTACGTATTAAATGTTGGCTTACTAATACCATGCAATTGTGTACTGTTGAGTCGGTTATGCATTCGCGTGGTCATGGACGTCTTTGTGCACAAGGTTTGAGTAGTTTCCTCAGGACGGTACTTGGGGCACCGGGACCGGCTCGACCTAGGGGGAAACATTTGGTCGTGCTACGGTGGCACGAGGTATTGCGGGACATTCGACTAGGCTTGCAACCTACTCTGGAATGGTACATCGTAATACCCATTAGAAAGTCCTTTATGGTACAGTTTCACCAACGACCCAGTCCGAATGCATGCTAACGATTTTCTTGTGCAGGGGCGGTAAGTATTATTATTATTATCCTATATCTTCTACAGGAAAGCTGGATTCGACCGATGGTAAAGTAAACATGGTTTCATGAAATACCATGTTATTTGAATTATATTTAATCGAATGTTGCCTGTTCCTAATAAGTTCATGATTTAAAATGCTTGTCATTAATAAATATTGGTTTAGTTGAGTGGGCCAATGGGGCTCACCAGCGCATTGTTGTAATGTGCTGACCCCTCCTCCACAGGTACTGGAGAAGGCTCGGGCGCACATCGCAACTAAAGCTTTCTGAACTGCTGTTTCTTTCAAGTTATTTTCCCTAAAGACTCATAAAGTATTGCAGAGTTTTCAAAATAGCTGCTTATATTTCAAAGTACTAAAGGGGCATGATGTATGGAACGGGAAGTTATTCCGTGGCAGCCTATCAGTTGTACTTTTTTCATGAATCAATGTAGCCGAAATGGCATTTCAAATATTATCGAGAAAAGTTGTATTCTGACTACAATTATCAATAAAATGAGTATTTCTTCTTCCAATATTGTGTTCTCAATGCTTCTAAAATGTGGCTGGGTTCCAAATGTTTTAAATGACATAACAGTGCACGTTCTTGCCGTGTAAAAGTGAAACACCAGACTTGTACGCATCACGCCTTAGCGAGGATGAACGATTCGGCACGAATCGAAGCGAGGACGAAAGATTCCCGAATCCGGGCGTGACAATTTGGTATCAGAGCATGGTTTTAATTCCTCGGATTTCAAAAATATTTTTCAAAAAAAGGTTTTGATGCAAATTTTCTCGATTGATGGTGTCGATAGCGCTGGCATGAAATAATGTTCCATACAATAAGCCCATAAATATTTTATGAGTGCTAATGAAATTTTTTTTATTGTAGAATGACCAAGGATGATAGCGCAAAGGCGAATTCATCGTCTTACCCAATGAAGAAACTGATTAAGCAATTGGAGGCTCGTAGGAAGCAGAGGAAGCTCAACATCGCGCGCTTCAAGAGCAGCTTCAATATCAGTTTCAGGAGAAACTAGATGCTCAACAAAAGCAAGTTGATAATCTATCTCAGATTGTCACCAAGCTGACGGCCGACTCCAACGTTTCTGCAAAGGCCACAGCAACCGAGATCGTAGAAGTACCGCAGAGAAATTTGAAACGTCGACATGGAAGGGAACAAGCTTCAAGTTCTCTGACTTCAAGAACTGTGAGCCGCCTGAGTTTAATGGGAGAGCAGAGCCAGATGAGGTGATGGGTTTCTTAAACACACTTGAGGGCTACTTTCGAATGTTGGAGATATAGGGCAGCAAGAGAGTGGAGTGTACTGCTGTACAACTTCGTCTCAAGGCCCAGGAATGGTGGACTTCGCAGAGACAGACACTTTGCGGTAATAATTCGGATACGAAGACATCTTGGAGACCTTCAAACAGGCTTTCATTGCACAATTTATCCCACCACTGTCCGTCAACAGAAAGAGAATGAGTTCGTAGAACTCCGACATGGCAGTATGTCAGTTGACGATTATGAAACTGAATTTTTGAAGAGGGTTGCCTTCGCTGGATACATGGTCCCGAATGATGACGCAAAGCGAAGAAGATTACAAGGCTTGAATGAGGGCCTGCAGCGCGATGTGCTAAGTCGGAAGTGTACGTCTTATCGGAAGGCGTATGAGACAGCTCTTGAGATGGAAAGATTTCATCCACCAGTTAGTCGTAGGACAACACTGCGCAACCAGGGTAGCAACCATAAACGACCTCAATTGCTGAGAGGAATGACGATGACGATGACTTAGTTTTTATATAAACTTTGGTGGCCTATTAGTTTGGTTTGGTGATTATGACACTTAGATTTCATATATTCTCTCTAAGTATTTCATATATGTCATATACTTATCACATCTCATCATATTTGTATTTATTTTTCTCAGATATGGCAGGATGACGTGGATCACTTAGTTCCACGGTTCTGGTTTAGGGAGACGAGGATGACGGCGTCCTGATCAAAATACATCTACTCCTACTGGGTCCTCCCTTCAGACTCCATTGTATACTGCCGGAGCAAATCACTCCTTCTAGTTCCTCGCCAGGAACGTCGACTGTTCCTGAGGTCGACACTACTCGTGAGGGCGAGGAGGAGGCCGGGGGGCAGGCCGGAGCCGCGGTATAGCTCCCATATGTGACCGATCCTCCGTGTCGCCCGAAGGGGAACTTGAGGACGAGATTTGGACAGTTGAAAAGCGGTAAGTAAAATTGTAATTTAATTGTTTAATTTGTTATAAGAATACATATACTTTTTAATGACTTAAATTTTGATTTAGGTTTTATCCCTCGTCCGTACACAGGCAGCTGGGCACATTTTTGAGGCAGAACTATGGCCCCCCCTGGATAAACTGGAGGGATGTCCCGGCTGAGAGAAAACCTTCTAGTTTGAGCACTTCTCGGTAAAAGTTTATTTGATTTTAACATTTAATAGGTTGTATTATTATCGTATAACTTACGTACCCTAATTTTTTTAAGAGGACATACTTTTTTCCGGCCCACCGCGCCGTATCTATCTATGTCGCCTTTTCCTCCATCGCCAACAAGTTGATCCAGGATGCGCTCGACGACCAAAAGGGTCGAAGCAACGGGGGGAGCCTATTCAGGGTTGGATCTCTGCCGCCGATTGGGTTGCAATGAAGGTGAGATTCGAGGAAGAAAAGTATAAGAAGAAATCGGCGAAGGCAAAACGATCCCGAAAGGCGGGGTCATTGTGGTGTGGTGGGTCACGTTCTATTATGCAGGCCTTTACTAGTTGGTACATATTTTGCTGTATACATATAATTTTCTGTTATAGTAATATATTTCTTTCAACTTAAATAACAAATCATATATTAATTTCGTAATAGGTTCAGTCTGGCGCAGACACGAATATGGTCACCGTGTTCCTCGCCACGCATAGGAGGGGGAGAGCTTTGTGGATGACAAGGCGAAGGACACCTACGTAAGTTTTACTTACCGCTAGTTAATTACTATTAATTTTGAGTTACGTAGAGAAATATTTTTGTAAAAATTAGTAATGACAACCTAAGATTTAATAAGTACTACGCACACATACACCTTACCGATATAGACATTTTTTCTAGGCCGAGATTTTCAGGCTTCGTGAGGCCGCACACAATCAGAGGGATGTGCTGGTACTTTCCCAGCAACCCCTGGTCCGCGTAGCTCAGTCGGATGATGAGCTGTGGAAGAAGGCCGTTGGTGGTATGCAGGAGGGTATATACTATGGTACGGGCTCCTACGGTGCCTACGTTGCGACACAGGACTCTAGGACCCCCTCTAGTGTTCACGGAGCCCCACAGACTCGGGAGTCACTGCGAACCTAGGAGATCGTCGATGCACAGCTCGCAGCTCTGCGTGACGAGATGTTACAGTGGATGATGTCGCAATACAGCCGTAGATGGATGATGCTGCGCTCATGACACATTTTGATCAGCTTGAGCGTAGCATAGAGTCGCTACGACGGATGACCGAGGATATGGAGTCATCGCAGCAGAGGTTGGCGAGGCCGTGAAGCAGCAGCAGAGGACATTCGTTCAGGTAGTGGAGAGTTACAATGCGCGGCTCCGTGAGTTGGCGGAGCGACGTGAGCCTAGTGGTACGTCGGGAGCATCATCTACATCGGGCGGTGCACGGGAGTATATGGTCACCGTGTCACGGGAGGACTATGAAGCCCTCCTTCAGTTGCGGCGACAGGCTTCTGGCGGCGCTCCTCCTTATGGAGATCAGTAGTTTTTCTTATTTTCTGGATTGTACTGGTCATTTATGGCCGTTTGTATATTTTGTTGGTACACTTTGAGTGGTGTTTGGAGATATGTGATGGTACATGAAGGTTATGACAATTGTATATTTGAGTTTAGTATATGGATTTTATTAGTTTGTTCTCATTACTACTTTCTGCATTAATTATCATTGTGTTTCATCTGCGTACCGATGTTGAGTATTCCACCGAAGGTGTCAACGAACCCAGGGGTATGCTATGTTTGTACTTTGAATGTGTTTGTAATGTGAAAGGGTTTGTGTTTGTACTGTGGCAGGGACAATCAATTCTGGAAAAAAATTCATTTTTTTGCAGTTTAGCGACGTTTTTAGCGACGCTAAGAACATCGCTAAACTGCATAAACGTTGCTAACAGCGTCGCTAAACATCGCAAAATGGCTGATGTGGCATTATGAATGATGTCAGCATCGGTGTCGCTAAACGTCGCTCATTAGCGACGACATCTTTACGTCGGTAATTCGTCGCTAGATAGTGACGTACATATCGTCACTAAATTACGTCGTTGTAGCGACATTTAGCGACGAATTTTTGATTAGCGACTATGGTTTTTCGACCTCAAGAAAACGTCGTTAAAAACATTTAGCGACATTTTTGATGTTTTTAGCGACGTTTGGAAACTTCGCTAAACTGACAGATTTTTGTAGTGACCGATTTCTATAATTTTGTCTATGTATTCTACAAAAACAAAGTTCGCACTCAAGAATTGGCCAAGATTTCAGATGGTCTTGAGAATTTGATAGGAACTTATGTGGAAGACAAATCTGGTATCAGATACTTTCAACTGAGCACTACTGTTAAAATAGCGCCGAGTGTGGGCGATATGGCAGCCATTTTCGGTCTACTGCTGAAGGATGATAGTGAGGATGATGCTAATTACAGAAGATTGATAATGGAAAAACAATAGCAGCCCACACCCCCAGCATCGTTGAGCCTGTGTAGAGATCACTTCACAAGATTGCTGGCTAATTCTTAGGGCAAACACTCAGAAGTCACGAATAAGGAAGTGAAGGAGAAGTTCTTTGAATTGCTACAACGGCTTCGTGGCGGAGATAACGTTGTTAATCCAGATGATTTGGCCAAGTTAATAATCTTCCACTTGTGCCAAACAATATTTTCACAAAGTCTGGCGGTTCAAATTTGCCGTACAGATTCTTGGCCTTGGTAGACAACGTAGAAGTTATCAACAACATATGCTGGCCAAGATTAATCTTGGAGTATGTCATAGAGAGCATCAAGCAGACTACAAGTAAAACTAAAGGAGGGATTACTCCGATGCAAACTCCAAAATGAAAGGTTGCATAATATACTCCTCTATTGGTTTGCGGAACATAGTACGCTTGTGGAAAGGAAGTCCGCTCCAATACGTGAATACCCGAGATTTTACACATGGAATGGGTACGAAATCTCGATCTTCCTCAAACACGAATATCACATTAAATTTAGATCGAAACAGATATTCAAAGATTTGGTTATAGCTGTCGGAAAAGAGGAAGGCCACCTAGAAGAGGATGTAGAAATATGAGAAGAAGATGCATTTGAGAGAGAGGGACACCACCAAATTGGTGGGGATGAGGATGCTGAACAAAAGAGACCCCAACAACTTGGAATAAATATCGTGATAGAGGGGGACGGTGCAGGAATTAAAAGAGTTGAGAAAAGAGAAATCTCAGGTTCTTGGTGAGAATGAATAACTCAATGAAAGCTTAGAGAGCTAGAGGCACAAGAAGCCCAACAACGTCCAGTCAACGTTGTGATAGAGGGCTCGGTGCATGAATTAGAGGAGTTACGAAGAGAGAAATCTAAGATTCTTGCTGAGAACGAGAATCTGCATAAGAAGCTTAAAGAGATAGAGGAACAAGGAGCCTAACAAATTTAAAGGAACACCTCGATGAAGATGTCGGCGCAGGAATTGAACTCCTTGCGAAGAGCAAAATCTGATATTATTGTTGAGAATGGAAAGCTTAGCGAAAAGGTTAAAGTGCTACAGGCACAAGGTAAAATTTTCTTTTTTTTGAAGTTCTGATTTATAATTCTTCGCGTTAAAATGCAGGAGAATGTCCATTCTCCGTGTTAAAATAATAGAGAATGGCCATTATCCGTTTCAATACCACGGAGAATGGCTATTCTCCGTGGTAATATCACGGAGAATGGCCATTCTCTGTGTTAAATGGAAGGGAATGGTCGTTATCCGTGTTAATAAGACGGAGAATGGCCATTCCCCATTTTAGAATGTGGAGAATGGCCATTCTCTGTGTTAGAATGCAGTAGAACGGCCATTCTCCGTGTTAAGGGCACGGAGAATGGTCATTCCCATGTTAGATTCACATCATATTGATTGACATCATACATTTATTTTTGTTTGTTTTATTTCAGTACAAATAACCGAGCAGCTCAGAAAACAAATAAAAGACTCGTTAATGAGAAAATGGAGCTTCAAAGTAAAGTTGAATCGTTGAATATTGAATCCATTGAAAAGGATGCAAAAATCGATGATCTTGAAGCCATTGTTGTAGCATTACAGCATGAGGAGACTCAAGCTGCTGCTGAACTTGCTGCTCCAAAAGAAGTCAAAAGAAGAGGAAGATGGGGAGGGAAAAGAAGTCCAGAAAACCATCAGCGGCATTAGCCGATGAAAATGTTATTCCCTTGGGGAAGAATACAGTTAGAGACGCTAATAAAAAGCGAAAGATGAATGCCGCTCCGAACCAAAACCTCAATCCAAACCCAGGGTCGGAGGAAGAAATAAGCAGGCGGATTCAAAATCCGGACAAGACGCCAAAATGACTGAACTAAAGAGGAAGAGTGTCATACTAAGGGAATGTGATGACCTCGTACTTTGGAAGGATGCGGATGAAGAGCTGAAGAAGCTTTACATGGACATCGCATTCCCCAGAAAGATGAGTCCAAAGTATGTATTCTGAACTCGACCAATTTTCGTCCAATTCATAACGGAGAATGTCCATTCTCCGTGACAGTTGACAGGAGAATGATCATTCTCCGTGTCAGTTGGATGGTGAATGATCATTCTCCGTGTCAGTTGGACGGCGAATGATCCTTTTTTTTCTTCTTTTCCTTTCTAGAATTCTTTTCACAATTATGTCCTGAGAATCTCTATTAATTTAATCTAAACTAAATTTATGTGCAGTGATATTATATACTTGAGTGTGCCGAAAGAGGGTAAAAATAAAGTTGAAATCCAGCTGTCGGCAATAGACATGCAAGACATACTCAACTATGAAGACATGGAGGCTGGCATACTCAACCTAATAATAAGGAAGCTGAGAGAAATTCAAGGCTATACAAGAATGTAAACCCCCTAAATTTCTACTACGATTTTTTTAAATGATTTGATATTGAATTTGTAATTCGGATTCATACGTCGCATAAGTTTGCATTTGACGTATTGTACGTTGCGTGCGAATTTGCATTTGCGGTCGTATACGAGTCCTTGTTCTTCGTATTTGCTCGACGAGTGCGAATATGTGCGAGGTACATATTTTAGAAAACATTTTGATTTTTATAGGAGTATAGCTTTCAAAATAATCTATGATAAATATTTTTAAATTGCTAAAGGTTGTAAACATAGAGAATTTCAAAATTTATTTTATTTTACCTTATAAAAGAATATCTATTTACTTAGAAAACTATGGTTATATATAAATAAATTATTTGAAAGTAACATGAAATTATTTCATGTCCATTTTGATATTACGAAAACAAATAATAATTAATTTATTGCAAAATGCTATATTTAAACATTTATCATAATTTTCGAGATTAATTATTATTATATTTGATTATTTATGAAAATAATATTGTAATTTCGGTTGAGTTAATATTGATTAAAAATAATGATTTAAGTTAGAAAAGATTTTACTTGACTTTATTTAAATAAAGGTTTGATTTATCAATAAGATTTGTATTTGATTGAAATCGATCTAAAATCGATAGAGATTATCCAACAGGGGTTTAAAACTACTACTAATCCATATCCATTAGGACCGCTACCTCCTATATAAGGAGATGCTCCTTTTGCTTTTCTCCACAAATTCCACAAACATCACCACCACAACCCCAAGCATCGTGCATCGTGTCTGTGTCCACAAGAATCTTATTCCAAATCTCTTTACAATTATCCAAGTCGTGTCCGACATTTTCGGACATGACAATAATGACCACAGAACCACCACCAACCAGCCCTTCTTCCAACCACCACCGGATCCTAACGTATCCCGACTCGGCCACCCTCCCCCCGTCGTTCACCATCAAAACAACCACCACCATCGTCATCGCTACCGTACCCTCCTTCAGACCACCCGTATCTCACCGTCGTGCCTCGTCCCGAACCTCCGACCAGAGATCCGAACAGCCAGCCGAGCTTCTCCTTCGCCGTGTCGGCCTCAGCAACCTGCCGGCGTCTCCCGACCACTGCGGTCCCCAGATCCGGCGACCCCATAGATCTGGAGCCACTTTCCCGCGCATGCGTCGGCGATTAAAGGTCGCGCCTTCTGCCGAACCGCCGGCGCTCCAGTGCCCGCATCTCCCCGAGCCGTCTCCGCCGAGCTTGGCCTCCTCCCCTATACACGAGAAAGGAATGAAAGGGAAGGGTTGGCCACGAGAATGGAAATGAAAGTTTTGGTCGGTTGGAAATTAGATATAGAAGTATTATACCCATGTATTCACCCAGGGGATTACTGTGGATATCATTATTTATTATATCATTATTTATTATTATTATTATTATTATTATTATTATTATTATTATTATTATTAGTAGAAATGATTCAGTTATATACCTACTGTTAAATTTATTTTTATTCGAAATTAATGATAACTGTTATTAATATTACCATTATTTTGTTACTTAAATAATTTGCTATCATAAAAGATAGGTAATATTTGCAAATTTATAACATTAGGGTTTTGCCATATTTTAGATTTTAAGCCCAAATTATATTATATTATTTTGTTGTGTTTCTAATATAGCTTGAACACAAGTTTTGTGACAAAAATGTAGTTTCCAGTAATATATATATATATATATATATATATATATATATATATATATATATATATATATATATATATATATATATATATATATATATATATATAGTTTTTCGTAATTATCTATGGATTCAACATAGTTATAGCTATTGGCCTGAAATTTTTTTATATAATTACCTAAACACTTTTATGTATGAAATAGTCTTACAACTAGAATATTTTTACATAAAATAGTACTTTCCTAAGATATATTTTGATTAATAAAATACAGTTTAAAAAAAAAATATTATAAATAATTTTCTGCAACATAATATGCTATTCCACGAACTATCTTCGACTATCATGCTTTTCTATCTTTTCGTGAATTCCGACCCTTACACATCGACCCTCAGTTATCGGACAAGGTAGGACATGGCAGATCACTGCTTAATACCAGGCAAGATACCTTGCCATTAGCTGTTTATTTTACTTAAGCTCATATTCGTGCATTTATTCATTAACTACAAAAAAGTGTCTTTCTGGGACGCCAAAAATCCGTCTTAAAAAGGCCCAAATCAGTCCTAAATCATAATTTGGGACAAAATTTAGGACGGTATGTAACAGTGTTATTAGGGTGGCGTGGCAAAAAGTTTTAGGACGGAAAATACCGTCCTAATTTGATTTTAGGGTCGAAAAATCTAACAGTACCAAAAGAGTTTGAATTATTATATGTTTATGACAGTTTACTAAACTGTCCCAAAATTAAAGAGTTTGTGACGAATAACATCCGTCCTTGAAAAATTTGCCAGCGTCACAAAAGGATGTCGTTTATATCTAGGACAATTAAATAACCGTCTCAAAAGTAATCCATATGAAATTATTTTTTGCATTTTCCAGCTATAAAACATACAATTTAAATACACATATAACATAATTCATATGTTCATGGTTGTTGTCATGCTTGTCCTCCGATGTATCTCCAGATATCGGAGCTCCCATACAAAAAAAGCTTAACAACATCAAGCATTCTTTACCACATTGTAGAACACAACAAAATCATATATAACTATAACGTTCAATTGATAAACAACAAAAAAGCTTAACATTAAGCATCTTTTACCATCATTTCCAAAATAAATCCAAAACACAATACATCACACACACCATCAGTTACAAAATGAATCCATAGTCTTCACCTTACATACAAAATTCTAAACCCAAAAATTTAGCACTATACTATGTTTTTGAATCATCTATTAAACATTCAAGTATATCAAACATGAACCTAAAATACATACTTAAATAATGAAAAACAAGTTGGCCAGGGGGGAGAGGGAAGAAAAGACACTTAAAGTATGCATCTTCAGGAGTATCTGCAAAATTGACAACAAGAAAACGAACATCAGTGAAAGAAATGTTTGAAAATCCATAATTTATTGAATCGCTAAACAATAAAAAAAAACAACTACTATACATACAAATTCATGAGTCCTTAAGACAACTCAAATCCTGTGATGAATAACCAAAAAATAACATTCATAAAAAGTATTGAAATAAGAACTCGAAGAAATTAGCACTTGTTACAGGTGTATAGAAAACTGGGGCAAATCAATCTTAAGTCCAGTCTCCAAAATGACAAGGTATACAACCAAATTTTTATGCGTATGTGCCAACTTTTCAAAGAAGCAACATGTCAGTGTCAGGTTTCAAAAAAGGGCTTAAACTCTTTAACCAAAAAGATTGTTCTACTTGTTCCAACTCGTATTTTGTGGTCTTTCGACAAGGCTTCTTTTAAAAGCTAAAGATGGCAAATATTTTTTACTCAAATGTATTTTCTTTTACTCAAATATCTACATAGGAATTTTTGTATCCTTTCTACTGTCTCAAACCTAGCCTTATTTTCTTATGAGTCAGATCATTTGGTTCCTAACCATTCATGAAAGAAAATGCTGGTCCTAAATCCCGGTTGTCAACTCGGAACATGGAGAGAGCACTTGCACTTGTTGTCAACTCGGAACACGAGCATGGATATACGTAGTTGGTGGGTTGAAATAGGAATATATAAGTTATTGATAAATGTGAACATTACATGTAACGATGTGTCCTTGATTAGCATTCCTCCAGAAGTAACTCTTTCCACAAATATGCTCTCTAGCTTCTTGTTCTTGGTGAAGAGAGAGGCAACAAATTAAAGGTTTGGTTCTCAAGTTTATCACAACAAATTGTCTTCAATCTTGTCAACTTTAACAAATCAAAACAAAAATTTCCTCTCAGGATACTTGCATCTTATATTCCAATATACACATCATAGCTTTGAAGGTTTTAGACTAACGACAAGATTGTTAGTTTTGGATATAAAATGAGAAGTAATATGTTCATGAACTGAGGATTATTCAACATATTGTGATAATCGAAAGCAAGGGACCAAATACCTCTTCCTTTATTATTAGTGAATCCTCAGGAACATCTACGAACAATATCAGAGAAATCTTCCTGCAATGACATTAAGATATTACAAAAATACCGGTATATGTCTAAATCAGTAGAAAGCAAGAAAATTGAACTACCTATAGCAGCTTTTCATCTTGGTTTCCTCCATGTATTATCTTGTCAAATTGACTGAGAAAGAGACGCCCAATGGTCAGTATCGGTAGCAGTTGGTATAGGATTTGGACCTACCAAATCATATTGTTATAGCCCATATCGTATCAGTATCAACATATTCTTAAGCAAAAAAAAGAATTAGTTGTAGTGATACTAAACTTTCAGAAGTCAGTTCATGCTATAAGAATAATTTTAAATACATAGTGATGAAGGACAACACTGTTTGTGTCACAAGTCCATGTCCATGCCTCTTATCTACTTGACACACATGCATAAATGATATACTTATTCTTTAGCTCAACAAAGAACTAATAAGTGAAATTGATAGATATATACTGATTTTTCTCTTCATGGAGGAAAAGAACAACACTCATATAGCATCAAATGAAAAGACAGATAAAGAAACCAAATGCTAATTGTTTAAACACATTCAAATAAAACATCAACACTTAATCAGCTATCTAGAATTTTCTCAACAAGCCATGATATATTCAGCATTTAAAAGTTAAAACACGTCTCCACAACCGGAGAAACTGTTATGAGCCTTTGAAGGAGAAACGGTAAAAATTGTTAATGTACCAACCATGTTCTCTAGTGTATATGATTTTGTTGCTTTCAACAGTTTGTGATGGACGAGAGTGAACTGGCAAAAAGGATCTCTCATGTTCCTATAGGACGCATCAGAGAGATCAAGGAGGTGGCTGCTCTAGCGACATTTCTTTGAATGCCTGCTGCTTCTTACATTACATGCCAAATCATTTGTGTTGACGGAGGGCGTACGGTGACAGGCTGAAAGAGAGGAAGAGGACCATTGTCTATACATACTTTGAAATTAATGCTGGATTTGTGTTTACAGTGACCACCTTAATAAATTTATTGCTAACTTTGTACTATGGGACCTTCACACATTTGCAAGTATCATTACACATTTTGATGTTGAGAGTTCACATGATCGATGTCTATAGCAGGAACAAGGAAGAACATTGGGAGCACTTGCAGAGAGTATTTCAGAAACTAAAGGAGAACCATCTCTGAATCAAAAAGAGCAAGTGTTCTTTCATGCAGAATCAAGTTGGGTATTTGGGGCATGTAATTTCTGAAGAAGGAATTAAGGTTGACATGGAAAAATTAGAGCAGTGGTACAGTGGCCACCTCCTAAAACCATCAAAGAGTTTAGGGGATTTCTTGGCTTAACAGGTTATTATATTAGATTCATTAAGGGATATGGCAACATAGCTTGTCCCTTGAACAATTTGCTCAAGAAAGACTCTTTTAAGTGGAGTCTACAAGCTCAAGAGACTTTTAACAACTTGAAAACTGCTTTAACCTAACCTCCAGTATTGAGAATGCCAGACTTTAATAGTGAGTTTATACTTGAGTGTGATGCTTCTGGGAATGGAATAGGGGCTGTTCTTATGCATGAGGATAGACCAATAGCCTATCTCAGTCAAGGGTTAAAAGGAAGAGACAAGATCCTATCCACATATGAGAAAGAGATGCTTGCTATCTTACTGGCAGTCAAAAAGTGGAATCAATATCTTTAGGGAAGGATGTTTCTCATTAGGACTGACCACAAGTCCTTAAAGTATATGTTAGAACAAAGGGTCTACACAGAGGCTTGCTATCTTACTTGTAGATATTTAAGGCATATCTATTTGTCATTAGCAGGTTCTGAACCCAACCATTCTGCACATGAATATGGCACTATTTTATTATAGCTCTTATGATTATTTCAGACTTAATTAAGATGTATTGGTGGTGCAATAGGTGAAATATGCACAAGTGTTGGTTAAGTTGCACTAAGTCTATTTAACATTCACAACTTTTGATCAAAATTTTGAACAGTGCTGTGGGAAAAGACATTTCCAATGATTTCAACTTGTTACACCAAAATTATAGATTTGGTCTATAAAGCCATATGTTAAAAATTTGAGCTTATTGTATCCTTTTGTCAAAAGCTAAATTAGTAGAAGATCAGCCCACATGTCAAAGTACCCAGATGATAAGTAATAAGCCTTAATATGGCGAGGAATGGTTCAAGAGGTTATCTATATTAAAAAAGGAACTTCTATTAAGTTTATCTATATTACAAAAGGAACTCCCACATACAACCACATTAATGCAGAGGACGTTGTCCAGGCAATTGTAGATTTCAGTCCAAGTGTTTGGAAAGATTATTTCATCTCCCATTCTCCTAAGTCTTCTCTTACATCACAGGCACATATCATTTATCAAGAAAGGCTTCTTCTTCTTTTTATGAGCAAGACTGATTTATATTTAAATACCTTCAATTTAATCTCACTTTTTTACCCAATTTTCGATCCCGATGTAGAACATAACAAATTTATGAAGAATTATACATGGAAACATATTATTTAATCAAGGGCTAATACTTCGATACCATGTTAATGAAAATCTTGAGTTGACTAAGCTCTGAAGATATCTATTAGGGCTTCATATATATATTTGAACATGGTAAGACTAACTTAGAAATAAATACCTATAAAAAGAATTATCTTAATCAAGCAAATTAAAATTGATACACATGTGCATATTTCGTTATCTAACTAGCGAATGATTAATTTGAATGCAGAAGTCTAATGCATGAACAGAGCAGAAGCTAGAAGAGCTCAATAAAGAGGTGAAGGCAATGCTCAAAACAAATGACCTAGTTTTCTTTTTGTGACTATAACTAGGAGAGACCAGTGGTTATCGCCAAAGACAAAGTTGGGAGTTAACTAGTTTTCTAGTGGGTAAAATAAGAGGTAGGTTCTTGTAATTTAGTTACCAATATTTCTTCTAAACAGTTCTTCCCATCGATCCTAGTGATCTCAACTCATCTTGAATTCTCTTATATATTTGCTTAATTGGCAGGTCCACTCTCTGATAAACCTGTAAAGACTACTGCCAGGGCTACTACTTTCTTCTTCTTTTTTAATTTATCATAACATAAAGGGGTTCCTTTTTCATGTATTATACTATGTTGATCTTGTATTTCCCTTTGGCTTAGATAGATTAGGGACATCCCATTTGAGCAGAATTTTTCTTCTACTTACACAAGCACCAATTGAATTAACTCTTTAATCTTCGCCGTGGAAGGGCAATTCAACTCGGTGGTCATAATTGCCAGGTTTGTAATATATTTTTACACGATATCTTTTATGTTTTCTGTTCTATGGCTGAAATTTTGTGATCCCAGTATGAAGAAAATGAAATAACAAACTACTTAAAGGCTCCTTTTTTTGCTATTTCGTTAGTCAACAACCTCTAGCCGTCATGTGGAGAGAGTATAAATAATAGTGAGCATGTAATCAAGAAATTTAGACAATTACAATTTCAAAAAATTAGAAATACAATTACTTAGTTTGTTCTTCCTTCTTCTTTCTGTTAATTGAGGATTTCCTCTATTAGAGAGCTTCGAGCATGGTTAATTCCGCCCGAAGCACTTGGCACAGGACTGTTGTTAGTCAACAACCTCTAGCTGTGTCAACCCCAGTTTCTAAAAACAGGAGTATTTTTGTAATTTTCCACTCTAAAAATTATTTATAAATTATTTATTTATTTATTGTATTATTTTGGAGATATTTGAATCGGGTTCGAATTTCAACTCATTCCGAGTTGTTTTGACTTGTTCCGGGGACCCGGGGTAGATTTGACCTTAGCGGGCCCACACACTAGTTAGCCATGGCCCACATGTCAGTATTTTGGTTAGAGACTAGACTAATTATTTTGGTTAATTTTAGTTAGAGATTAGTGGTTTCGGTTTGACTAAACTACCCCCGGTTTAACCATTTCCTATTTGTTAGCTATTTTAACCATTGGAGGGCAAACTTGTAATTATCCATATAGGACAAATCCCACACATGTGGCCGGCCACTAGAGGGGGATGGGGAGGAAAGAGAAAACCCACTTTTTCCATTCTCATCCACTCCTTTCTTCTTCTTCTCCAAAGAGCTCCTTCTCCTTTTGAAGCTTCCATTGATTTTCTTCTCCAACCAAGGTGATTTCTTCTCCAAACTTGTTTATTTTCTCATGTAGATTGGTTAGAAAACCCATTAGGATGAGTCCCATGGTTGTGTCCCTCTCTAGAGACCATTTTGTGTCCTTTGGACATTTCTAGGAGTGTCCAACTTGTAGGTTTGTGTCCCAATAGGAAAAACCCTCTTTTGGACACATGGATATTGTTTTAATATTTATTTTGTGTTGTTCTTCATTATATTCCAGATTTTTGCTTGTTAGAGAATGAGTTGTTCATGTATCTTAATGTATCATTTTCATTCTTTTATTTGTTTATATATATGTGGTTATATATATATATTTCTATATATATATATATATATATATATATATATATATATATATATATAGATGTATATATATATATGGCTTATATATATTGGGGGAATATTTGTGATGTGTTGTGATGTGGTTGTGTGTCCAAATATGGACAGCCATGGCCGGCCTATTTGTGAGGTGTTGGGGTTGGTTTTGGTGAGGTGTTGGTGTTGGTGTTGGAGTAGTGGTGGTGTTTGTGTATTTATTTGTGATAGAGGGGAGTTGTATAGATGATTTAGTGGGGTGATAGAGGGGTATTTTGCTGCTGAATTTCAGCAGCTATGAGAGTTATTTCACAGCCACAAACAGCCCCCAAAACACCTATGATAGCCCCCACTTTGCCCCACATAAATTGGTCCATAAAGCCCCTTAAAACCCATCCAAAATCCCTCAAACTTCCACCCTTCTTAGCCACCAAATCACCTATAGTTAGGCCCACTTTCCAACCCAAAATGACAGCTCCTAATCACCACAAAAATCAGTCCACCAAGTCCACAAAATCTGTCCATATTTACCTTTGTGTGTGTGTGTGTTGTGAGATGTGTGTAGGTGTTTTGTGAGGTGTTGTGAGAGTAGTATGGTATCCTATAGTAAAGCCTATCTCTAAAATAGTAGAAAACCTATTAGGAAACCTAGAGAGGCCTATTAGAGTGTGGTATCATGTGAGAGTGAGTGGTGTTGGTGAGTGGGGTAATAAAAAGGGTAAATTCATGATATAGGCAAGGTAAGGGGTAAAGGGCTAACATGTGTCGTAAGATGGTCTAGATGCTTAAGATATCCCAATTTCTTGGTAGGTAAACCTTAGATAGGTTGATATCTAGCTACCCTAAGGAGCCTAGGCTAGTGCTTTGGGTATTGGCGGGGTTTCCTTGGGTTTGGGTAAGGTATCGGGATTTACCTTAGAAGGGTAAATGCTAGTTTTACCTAGAAATAGGATATTAGTGTTAGAAGTCTAAGTTGGTGTTAGAACTTGATCCCCGTGGTTGGTAATGATCAAATATGGTACTCTAAGACTAGTTTTGACGTCGGTTGACCGTTTTGACCAAAAGTCAACAAAAGTCAACCGAAGGTCAAACTTAGCCTTTAAGCGACCCGATTTGACCGAAACCAACCCAGAGTTGACCAGTTGACTGAAAGTCAACAGTTGGTCAACATTAGACTAGTTGGACCTAGGGTTGACCCAGAGTTGATCAGAGTTGACCAGAGTTGACTTTTTGACCAAAAGTCAACTGTAAGTCAACCGTTGATCCCGATTGACCTAGTTTGACTTGGAATGACTCCCAGTGACCTAGTATGACCTAGTATGAACCAGTATGGCCTAGTATGACCAAGTTTGACCTAGATTGACCTAGTTTTGACTTAGACTTGCATTCATGACTTGTATTAGTTTCCTTTTCAGTATTTAGTCCTGTTTGACTCATAGTATCTTATTTTAGGTCTGTGATCACTCTGAGCGTCTGTTCACCCTATCAGCTCAGGACCACAGGCGAGTACATTCACTGATAGTTTTCATTGTCTTGATATCTACTATATCCGATTCAGTTGTAGTGTTTTACATGATTTCCGACACGACGGTTCACGGACTAGTATACGTCGGATCCAGTCATGAGATGTTATTCCTTGTCTCCCTTGGTATATGAGTATGTAATATTTCAGTGTTCTTGTACTTGTATAGACATGGACTTGGGAGTGGGCTGATCACCTGCTTTTAAGTCCCGTGTCATGACGTGTTATGTCCGAATCCGTGATACTATTCGGGGATGGGGGAATTATTAGGAGTTATGTGATCAAAGCCCCATGTCACTATTTTTGCTAGCGCCACCCTCACCTCACGTAGGGTGTAGCAGATACTCCATGTCCATGTTATCCAGGTTGGCCGGCATGACCCTTTCCAGATTTTCATGTGATTGTCGGGCCAACTGGATAACCCTACCATGATTCCCTAGCCGATCACATATCACTCTAATAATTCAAATCACATTTTACATTATTGCTATATCTTATATTCCAGTTCAGCTTTACTTACTGTACTTTTCACCATGCTATGATTCATTTCTCACATGCTCTACCTGCTTTTACCGTACCATATTTTGACTAAGTTCTGTTTGAAAGAAGGGTTACAACTCTGGTCCTTGTTTGGTTTAAGGATTGTAACTCGGCTTTCAAATGGTTCCCATGTCACTTATATCTTTGTCGTGTATTCCATTATGCTGTCTCTTATAGTATTTCTCAATTCATATGGAACTGCTGTTGGTGTTTGTACTTGCTCATTTTTCTGACAGGATACCGTTGACAAATTTTACAGATGATTTAGAGGCTGATTGCCCGACTTACTACGGGATAGAGTCTGATGGACTGGATCTAGATAGTGGCTTAGTGGTAGAGCCACTAGACTTCGCCCACCCGGAGTAGCCTAGTTAGTTAGGTTTGCCTGGCCTGCGAGCTAGCTAGTTTATTTTCTGTTGTAGTATCTTTATACATATTATTATTCTGAGACTCTGGATTTTGTGTTAGCTGTGACTTGTGGATATTTCTGGACTCGTTTCTTGCTTATTCTATCATATCTCTTTTCCATGCTTTCTACCTTAGTTTTGATTTATGTGATTGAGACAGTATTGCTTTGTTCCTCCGTTCGGAGTGTATATACTGTACAGGTACATTTATCTGTTTAGTCGTAGTATTTGCAGACCCTATATACAGCGTTCTACCGCCGATACTGCGGCGTAGGCTGGACGTAACCGCTTCTCGTGCCCCTAATCAGGGTGTGGGTCGTGACACATTTTTGTGGTGGCCCATGCAGGTCTGAGTCGCAAATAGTACGATCTCGTACTGGTGCTCGACTTAGAGTACTAATTACGAGCCTGCGTCTAGGATGTAGGATCTAGGGTATGGTAGGAGTTACTCAATCACATTTTAGGAAAATTCTGATCTTTTGATTACCATAACAACTCTTCTTGCATTTGAATTCAATTGTCCTCCTTTGATAATATCTTATCTTGTGCCATATTGATCTCTTGGGTTCAATTCATCTTCAGGATGACAGTGACTCGTTCTCAGGCAGCAGGGCCCAGTACAGTTCCAGAGAGGTCAGATCCGGGAGGTCTTCCACCTCCGGCTACGGGAGCAGCAGTCGAGAGTACAGTAGCATCAGTTCCTGCCCTTCAGGCAGGAGTAGCAGCGGCAGTTCCAGGAGGTCTTCCACCTCCAGCTGGGGGAGCTGCAGTTCAGGGAGCAGCCACATCAGTTCCTGCCCTACCGGCGGGAGCACCGGCAGCGACGGTTTCAGGAGGTCTTCCACCTCCAGCAGCGAGACCGTCCATGGTCATTCCAGACATTCTTCCACCGCCGCCTCAGCTACCGGTAGACACCCAGGGGATGATGGCCCTCCTGCAGCAGATGTTGCAGACGCAGCAGCGCCAGACAGAGGTGCTGAGACAGACGATGGAGAACTCGCACCAGTTAGCTATGGCAGCAGTGGAGAGAGGTGCACCGGCTACAGTTGAGGGAGCACCAGCACAGCAGCAGGGCCAGGGGAGGCCCGGTGCGCATCTCGACTTTCGGAAGATGAACCCGCGAGATTTCAGGGGTACCGAGGGTATCCTATACGCGGACGACTGGCTAGAGGATGTCCAGCGGAGTCTGGAGTTGGCAGAGGTCCCGAGAGGTCTGTGGGTGACTTCTGCAGCGAGCCAGTTCTTCGACATAGCGCTGACATGGTACCGCACGGATCCGCGTGCGTCGGTTAGAGGTATATCTTGGGAGGACTTCAGGAAACTCTTTAAGGAGAAGTTCTACCCAGATGTAGCCTTGACAGCTTTGGAGGGGCAGTTTGCCAGTCTGGAGCAGGGGAGCTCGTCGGTCGACGAGTATGCAGCGGAGTTCTTCCGCCTGAGCAGGTTTGTACCGAGTTTGGTTCAGGATGAGGGGTGCAAGGCTCGAAAGTTCAGGAGGGGTCTCATTCCCGCAGTGCGCACTCGCACGTCCGGGCGACGAGACGCTACCTTTGAGCAGATTTTGATGGAGGCCCAGATTGCTGAGGAGGACTTCGGCCTTAAGCCGAAAAGGAGCAGTGATGTTTTGGGAGCCAGTTCGAGTGCAGGGCCAGCGAAGCGCCCACATCCCCAGCAGAGGCAGTTCCAGCAGCAGCAGCCTCAGATGCAGTTCCAGCAGGCACCGGCGCGTGCCCAGCAGCACCAGGGTCGGGGTCAGAGGCCAGCTACACAGTGCACCTTCTGCGGGAAGCCAGGGCACACTCGAGAGGTTTGTAGGAAGAGATTGGGCGTCTGCTTGTACTGTGGGACGCCTGACCACCAGCTGAGGGATTGCCACACTAGTGGAATCCGAAGAGACCAGGACGGAGTACAGCAGGCTAGAGGAGGCCAGCAGGGGCGTGCATTCGCCATGACAGTTGAGCCCACTCAGGCAGTGGCGGAGCAGATAGCAGGTTCCAATCTTTCAATCTCATTCCGCATTTGCTTCCTTATAAACTGTCTTGAATTTCGATTCCATCTGTTCCTTGTCTGTTTGATGAAAGTTTGTTCTTGTGATGTGATATTTTGAGATAAGTCGTATGGGCTAGGTCGCCTCGATTATGAGATTTTAGAATCCTCTAGGGTCATGCTAGCAGGCAGAGTGAGGACGTATAGTCGGACTATGGACGTATTTCTAGGGCGTGGGAATTTAAGGTTTTCGCTGCCAAGCTAGCGGCATGCGAAAATTTTAAATACCATGATTCTAGAGGTTTGTACCGTAGTTGAGGACTCTGTAATTATCGTAGCCTTGCTCACTGGTATGACGGAGATTCTGGGTATCATGATGATTGGACAGACGCGTACGATTATCGAAAATTACATGATTTTTGGTTGTTTTGTGTGTTTGCTTCGTTTTAAGTTTTTAGTTGATTCTTTTAAGGTGGATAGACTCATGTTTGAGAGTAATTCAAAATTTTATAAATTTAGACATTTAATTCCTATTTTGAATTGAGAATTTAATCATTTTAAAATTTTAGCCATGACTTGTGAATTTGAAATTTTACTATTGTTTGGTTTTAATTTCGAGGACGAAATTTTTTTAAGGTGGATAGATTTGTCACCCCCAGTTTCTAGAAACAGAAGTATTTTTGTAATTTTCCACTCTAAAAATTATTTTTAAATTATTTATTTATTTATTGTATTATTTTGGAGATATTTGAATCGGGTTCGAATTTCAACTCATTCCGAGTTGTTTTGACTTGTTCCGGGGACCCGGGGTAGATTTGACCTTAGCGGGCCCACACACTAGTTAGCCATGGCCCACATGTCAGTATTTTGGTTAGAGACTAGACTAATTATTTTGGTTAATTTTAGTTAGAGATTAGTGGTTTCGGTTTGACTAAACTACCCCCGGTTTAACCATTTCCTATTTATTAGCTATTTTAACCATTGGAGGGCAAACTTGTAATTATCCATATAGGACAAATTCCACACATGTGGCCGGCCACTAGAGGGGGATGGGGAGGAAAGAGAAAACCCACTTTTTCCATTCTCATCCACTCCTTTCTTCTTCTTCTCCAAAGAGCTCTTTCTCCTTTTGAAGCTTCCATTGATTTCCTTCTCCAACCAAGGTGATTTCTTCTCCAAACTTGTTTATTTTCTCATGTAGATTGGTTAGGAAACCCATTAGGATGAGTCCCATGGTTGTGTCCCTCTCTAGAGACCATTTTGTGTCCTTTGGACATTTCTAGGAGTGTCCAACTTGTAGGTTTGTGTCCCAATAGAAAAAACCCTCTTTTGGACACATGGATATTGTTTTAATATTTATTTTGTGTTGTTCTTCATTATATTCCAGATTTTTGCTTGTTAGAGAATGAGTTGCTCATGTATCTTAATGTATCATTTTCATTCTTTTATTTGTTTATATATATGTGGTTATATATATATATTTATATATATATATATATATATATATATATATATATATATATATATATATATAGATGTATATATAGATGTATATATATATAGATGTATATATATATATATATATGGCTTATATATATTGGGGGAATATTTGTGATGTGTTGTGATGTGGTTGTGTGTCCAAATATGGACATCCATGGCCGGCCTATTTGTGAGGTGTTGGGGTTGGTTTTGGTGAGGTGTTGGTGTTGGTGCTGGTGTTGGTGTTGGAGTAGTGGTGGTGTTTGTGTATTTATTTGTGATAGAGGGGAGTTGTATAGATGATTTAGTGGGGTGATAGAGGGGTATTTTGCTGCTGAATTTCAGCAGCTATGAGAGTTATTTCACAGCCACAAACAGCCCCCAAAACACCTATGATAGCCCCCACTTTGCCCCACATAAATTGGTCCATAAAGCCCCTTAAAACCCATCCAAAATCCCTCAAACTTCCACCCTTCTTAGCCACCAAATCACCTATAGTTAGGCCCACTTTCCAACCCAAAATGACAGCTCCTAATCACCACAAAAATCAGTCCACCAAGTCCACAAAATCTGTCCATATTTACCTTTGTGTGTGTGTGTGTGTGTTGTGAGATGTGTGTAGGTGTTTTGTGAGGTGTTGTGAGAGTAGTATGGTATCCTATAGTAAAGCCTATCTCTAAAATAGTAGGAAACCTATTAGAAAACCTAGAGAGGCCTATTAGAGTGTGGTATCATGTGAGAGTGAGTGGTGTTGGTGAGTGGGGTAATAAAAAGGGTAAATTCATGATATAGGCAAGGTAAGGGGTAAAGGGCTAACATGTGTCGTAAGATGGTCTAGATGCTTAAGATACCCCAATTTCTTGGTAGGTAAACCTTAGATAGGTTGATATCTAGCTACCCTAAGGAGCCTAGGCTAGTGCTTTGGGTATTGGCGGGGTTTCCTTGGGTTTGGGTAAGGTATCGGGATTTACCTTAGAAGGGTAAATGCTAGTTTTACCTAGAAATAGGATATTAGTGTTAGAAGTCTAAGTTGGTGTTAGAACTTGATCCCCGTGGTTGGTAATGATCAAATATGGTACTCTAAGACTAGTTTTGACGTCGGTTGACCGTTTTGACCAAAAGTCAACAAAAGTCAACCGAAGGTCAAACTTAGCCTTTAAGCGACCCGATTTGACCGAAACCAACCCAGAGTTGACTAGTTGACTGAAAGTCAACAGTTGGTCAACATTAGACTAGTTGGACCTAGGGTTGACCCAGAGTTGACCAGAGTTGACCAGAGTTGACTTTTTGACCAAAAGTCAACTGTAAGTCAACCGTTGATCCCGATTGACCTAGTTTGACTTGGAATGACTCCCAGTGACCTAGTATGACCTAGTATGAACCAGTATGGCCTAGTATGACCAAGTTTGACCTAGATTGACCTAGTTTTGACTTAGACTTGCATTCATGACTTGTATTAGTTTCCTTTTCAGTATTTAGTCCTGTTTGACTCATAGTATCTTATTTTAGGTCTGTGATCACTCTGAGCGTCTGTTCACCCTATCAGCTCAGGACCACAGGCGAGTACATTCACTGATAGTTTTCATTGTCTTGATATCTACTATATCCGATTCAGTTGTAGTGTTTTACATGATTCCCGACACGACGGTTCACGGACTAGTATACGTCGGATCCAGTCATGAGATGTTATTCCTTGTCTCCCTTGGTATATGAGTATATGATATTTCAGTGTTCTTGTACTTGTATAGACATGGACTTGGGAGTGGGCTGATCACCTGCTTTTAAGTCCCGTGTCATGACGTGTTATGTCCGGATCCGTGATACTATTCGGGGATGGGGGAATTATTAGGAGTTATGTGATCAAAGCCCCATGTCACTATTTTTGCTAGTGCCACCCTCACCTCACGTAGGGTGTAGCAGATACTCCATGTCCATGTTATCCAGGTTGGCCGGCATGACCCTTTCCAGATTTTTATGTGATTGTCGGGCCAACTGGATAACCCTACCATGATTCCCTAGCCGATCACATATCACTCTAATAATTCAAATCACATTTTACATTATTGCTATATCTTATATTCCAGTTCAGCTTTACTTACTGTACTTTTTACCATGCTATGATTCATTTCTCACATGCTCTACCTGCTTTTACCGTACCATATTTTGACTAAGTTCTGTTTGAAAGAAGGGTTACAACCCCGATCCTTGTTTGGTTTAAGGGTTGTAACTCGGCTTTCAAATGGTTCCCATGTCACTTATATCTTTGTCGTGTATTCCATTATGCTGTCTCTTATAGTATTTCTCAATTCATATGGAACTGTTGTTGGTGTTTGTACTTGCTCATTTTTCTGACAGGATACCGTTGACAAATTTTACAGATGATTTAGAGGCTGATTGCCCGACTTACTACGGGATAGAGTCTGATGGACTGGATCTAGATAGTGGCTTAGTGGTAGAGCCACTAGACTTCGCCCACCCGGAGTAGCCTAGTTAGTTAGGTTTGCCTGGCCTGCGAGCCAGCTAGTTTATTTTCTGTTGTAGTATCTTTATACTTATTATTATTCTGAGACTCTGGATTTTGTGTTAGCTGTGACTTGTGGATATTTCTGGACTCGTTTCTTGCTTATTCTATCATATCTCTTTTCCATGCTTTCTACCTTAGTTTTGATTTATGTGATTGAGACAGTATTGCTTTGTTCCTTCGTTCGGAGTGTATATACTGTACAGGTACATTTATCTGTTTAGTCGTAGTATTTACAGACCCTATATACAGCGTTCTACTGCCGATACTGCGGCGTAGGCTGGACGTAACCGCTTCTCGTGCCCCTAATCAGGGTGTGGGTCGTGACAAGCTATTGTTAGTCAACAACCTCTAGCTATCATGTGGAGAGAGTATAAATAATAGTGAGCATGTAATCAAGAAATTTAGACAATTGTAATTTCTGAAAATTAGAAATACAATTACTTAGCTTGTTCTTCTTTCTTCATCTTCTTCTTTCTGTTAATTGAGGATTTCCTCCATTAGAGAGCTTCGAGCATGGTTAATTCCGCTCGAAGCACCTGGCACAGGACTGTTGTTAGTCAACAACCTCTAGCTGTTGTTAGTCAACAACCTCTAGCAGTCATGTGGAGAGAGTATCAATAATAGTGAGCATGTAATCAATAAATTTAGACAATTGCAATTTCTAAAAATTAGAAATACAATTACTTAGCTTGTTCTTCCTTCTTTATCTTCTTCTTTCTGTTAATTGAGGATTTCCTCCATTAAAGAGCTTCGAGCATGGTTAATTCCGCTTGAAGCACCGGACATTCTAGTGTTCAGGGAAGAGGTTCCCAATATTTTCTTTGGGTTATCTAGGTATAAACCCGTCGAGAATACCTTAAAAATACCTAAAAACTGTTTAAAAAGCTAAAATTAACACAACCCTAAAGAAATTGAAGGAAAAAACTCCATAAGATACATGTTATTGAAGGAATAAAACCTAAATTGATGCATTTAAAAAAACTTAAAAACACCAAGCCCTAAAGAATTTATTTATTCAAATATACCTCGATGTTCAGAGGAGGCGTTGATGTCGGAGGGAATCGGAAGCAGCGGCGGAGGGAATCGGGCGAAGCGACGTTCAGATGAGCGACGGAGGGAGTCGGGAGAAGGAAGAGAGGAGGCTGAGCGACGTTCAGATGAGTATATGAATGAGGGGAGAGAGAGAGAGAGAGAGAGAGAGAGACGATGTGTATCTTTGTGCAGAGAAATAAGTTCTGAAAGTTTTAGAATGGACGGTCTAGATTAAGCCATCCGATTGAACGGTCAAGATGGAGACATGTGGAGGTAAACTTTCCCCCCATAAAATTTGGCAACTAGCCGTCAAATGTGTGGCATTTCCCCGAGCTATTTGGGACGGTAATATAAATTATTTGGAACAGAAATTTTTATTAGTCCCAAATAGTGATCCATTTTTAGATTCTGTCACAAAAAAATACAACTTTTTGTTACTAAAAATATAGCCGTCCCTAGAACTATACTTTTAGGACTTTTTAGACTAGTGTTCCGAATAGTGTCGCCCCAAAAAGACACTTTTTGTAGTGTTATTTATTTTCTACAAAATAAACTGTACTATACTGTCATGATTAGATAGATTTTTACTGTGTAGTTATATTTTTCGTACTTATTATTCTTTTATGCAAATCAAACTTAGATCTAAGGGACCACCCTTTGTGTGTTGCATTCATAGGCCTTGACATATTTATACCACGTTGTTGTGAGTCACATATAGGACTCTGACATGCGTGATTGGCTGGCCACCAGTACGTATAAGTCGTGCGTTAGGAAATAACTGCTAATAGAGTTGCTTGCTAGAAGACTTAGCAGTTATGAGTTGGCATTGGACGGGGAGAACATGATTGGAAGTTGACTACCACCCTATCTTGTTTCACTTAACAAAATGCATAAAATTGGCCTTTGAAAATAAAACGAGAAAGAGTACAAAAAGTACAAATTGTTCTGGGAAGTATTGCTATGAAAGTCTGATCTGAAAGCGATCACTTTGTTCCTTGGACCATACGATGATGATGAAGATCACTGCTAGAAGGTGAACAGCCGGAAGAACTAAGTCACCAGAAAGGTATCGACGCACTTGGGCACTGATGGCGAGATCGAATGCTTTCCTGCTTTGCTTCACTCTGTTCTGGAAGGAAAATTGAAGAAGAATGCTCTCTGGAAAATCAAAGTCTCTGGGCTCTGATCTTTTTTTGTATTCTTCCGTCTCTCTCCGTGTGTTTTGATGTAAAAAAATAAGTCCATTTATAGACTTGACCTATTGTGCGTAAAAAGCAACAAAATTGTGTTTTTACGCTGGTAACTGTCACCCACGATGGAAGTCACCCTCTACGTATGTTAACACGTGTCCCATTATTTCAACAAAAATAGAGAGCACGTACACACGTTCCTCAATAAATGTGGCATGAAAGCCACGTGGATAAACCATGTTTCAAAGTAGTCAGGAAGGATCGGGCATAAAAACGACCCAAAATATGTTTCGAGCGTAAAGTGGCAAACTGGCGTAAAAACAACTCAAATAAAACTTCCCAGCGTAAAGTGGCTAAAATAGCCTTGAGCGTAAAACTTAGCCCAAATAGACTTTACACTCACAACAGCCTTGAGCGTAAAAGCTCACATAACTATCGTGCGTAAAAAGAAGTGATTTTATTGAGCGTAAAATAGCCTACTCTGCACACCATACGACAAGTATCGGGTTTGGTGACAATCCGATCTTCTTGACTTCTGTGTTGCATGCTGTCAGCATAATCATTCTGTCAAATCAAATCTTCTGCATTAAATGTGGCCTGACAGTCTGTCCCTGAGCGTAAAACTTAGTGAACTGCCTTGGCGTAAAGTAGCTCGCGTAAAGTCCAATACAAATGGCCTTGGCGTAAAAATAGCTCATAAAGAGTTGCACGCATAAAATCTTCAATTCCTTTGATTTAGTCAAAATAAAGCATTTTTTTACGCTCCTAGAAGACCCCCTTCAAAGTTTTCGGAATTTAAAAAGTTTTTAAAAATTTCGAAATACTTTGAATATGAAAAGTCAAGAAATGGCGCCGGTAAATACACAACTGTCATAATTAATTTTCTCTCGAAACATTCGAACGCCTCTTCGTCTCCCCGAGTTGCATTGATAATGTTTAGTTTCCCATAGGGAATATGAAGGGTTGATTGATTGTATATATAAGGAAAAGTTTTTTCATTCTCACTTCTCATCCTCATATTGTCATGGCACCGAAGAAAGAGATAGAGGATGACAAGGAAAAGGCTCAAGGCTCAAGGCTTGACATAGAGACGGAGGTCGATCAATCACTGCGAGCACGCAACTTCATTGAGTGCTTTGGACTGACTCCAGCGATCTTCGATCGTGTAAATGGTGGTCCCTCAACTGCCTACGAAGGATCCGGTGATGCAGAAGCACTTCTCGATCTGATACGTCGTTCAGGGAGCCACAATGTGCACGAGTTAGGCACCTCCCTTCGTCAGCCCAGTGAAGGAGAGAGGAAAAATAATATCTTGTGTAGGGGTGTCATCTATGCATTGTGACACTCAACTTATCTGTAGGGGCCTACTTTTTTTTATGAAACAAAATCCTGGTGTTGTTTTTACCTTTATTCGTGTAGTGCATTGATATAGGATCATTTTACACCTCTTTTAACTGTTTCCATGTTTGCTCATTCCCAAGAGAAACAAAACAACACGTGGCAGCTGTTCTATGGTTATGAGCGCCTCTTATTAGGATCTTTCCCGAAATAGACTCACACCATCTGCTTCTTTGAACCTTTATAAATAGCTGAGTTAAAGGATGCATTCTCATTCCTTTATTCTTCTTCTTCTCCGAAGATGACTTTTTGCAAGACTCCCTCCTCCGACAAGGGATTGATGATGACAATGCTTTTCGATGTCATTCCCCTACACACCGTGTCATCAGTCGTTGTTTCAACAACATCTGATCTCGATGGTAAGCCCATCGTAGAATAGTAGCTTTTCTGTGTATAATCATCATTTATCCATTGTTATGCACGTCACATTTCACCGAAATAGGTATTTGATTTTCACAAAAAGGGGCAGAGTGCGCTTTTCTTTGATTTAAACAGGGTGCACAATCGGCTGCCTTTGATCTTTTGTTAAAAACAAGCGCCTATCTTTGATAGATAAGGCGCGCCTGCTGAAAACGAGCGTAAATCCTTGATAGATAAGGTACGCTTGAAAAACGAGCGCAAATCCTTGATAGATAAGGTGCGCATGAAAAATAAAACGAGCGCAAATCCTTGATAGATAAGGTGCGCCTATTGAAGACAAGCATTTGTCTTTAACTGAAGAGAGTGCGCAATCGTTTGTCTTTGATTTGCCAGTATGCGCCTGATGACACTTCTGTTAAAAAATTTTCTTTGCTGTTTTCTGCAGAAGCTTGGCTGAAGAACTTTTCCAGAACTGGCATTGGCAATATGGATGTTGTGGGGAGCATTCTTCTGACACACACATCAGGTAGCTCATGCGCTTTTGACGCGCAAATCAGACAACTCAGAACTCTTCGTGGGATAGAAGGGTCTTCCTCAGATGGTAGGAAGAGCCTTTATACACGGAAAGTTGGATGGTGGAGTCAACTCTAACCCGAGAAGTTGGGTAGTAGAGTTCCTTTCATGGCAGAACTAGGAATCTTATCCCAATGCTGGATACATTCCCATCTCTTCTGATGGGCTATCATTTCTCCACCGGTTGTATTGGCAGCAACACGTCTTCGGGCTGCCATACTCTGGGGTTCTCCTCTCATCTGAGAGAGAAGACCAGGGTTAATTCCTACTGCTCTTGTTGCCATTGAGGCTCAGACAGCAAGGAATTGCCACCAACAACGAATCCGATGAAGAAGATCCAAAGAAGTAATAGATCTCCATTAGGTCATCGTTGTCGTATAGAATGAAAATCCAAGATGTAATATATTTTCATTATGATTTGTAAGAAAGTCTAAGAAATGTAATAGACTTTTATGATGATAAAGTGAGGATGGAAATGACAATTCTGTGGAAAATTCTCCTTTGAAACTTTTTCGATGTTCATGGTATTTTGATAAGTCAAAAATTCTTATCAGTGATAATTTGATCTTATCGTATGATTCTCAGAAACGAACTGTTGTTTATTTTAGTATATTTGTCAGAAGTAATAAGAACGTGACAAGTCTTATATATTCAATAATTTGTATCTATCCAGAGGTAGTATGGACATGATAGATAATAAAATCTTGTTTTCTGTTTTAGAGTATACAATACTATCAGAGGTGATATGAACATGATAGATCGTAACAACTCAAAGAAAAACAGATTAATATCTATTCAGAGGCCAAATAGATATGATAGATAGGAAATACAAGCAGACTTAATATTTATTCAGAGGTTATGAGAACATGATAAATAATAAATCCAACTTTTTAATCAACTGATAAGATAAAAGATTAAAATTTCTCTCCAAGGAGACAAGTAATCAGCTTAACCAAACATTGGTAGCTGGGGAATAAGAAGACATATGTCATTGAGGGTATATGCCAATATCGATGAAAGAATGAATGAACCAACATTTCTTTTGGAAAAAGAAAGATCCATTCAATTCCACAATTAAATGGATGAATCTGACATAATGAATGGATAGGTCTTTTCGGGAATGAAAAGTTGTTTCCATCTCCAAGACTGGTTCATTAATAGCTCTCTCCTATAAATAGATGAGAACTCTTTATAAAATTTCATCCTTGTTTCCACTCCTCTATTGGAAATGTCTTCCAAGGACGTGCTGGAAAAGATTGAAGTCATCATGAAGATTGAGGACGTCATTGAGACGCGCCCCTTTGAGCCAATTGTGTCAGGCCCAACCAGAATAGGCGAAGGCTCTTCTACGCCCAAGCCATCCCAAGACATCCTCGCTTTCTTAGTAGAGCCAGGAAAAACTCCTGAAGAAGAGGCACTGAGGATGACTGCCTGCAAGTTTTTTGTGAACTCAGGCAATGATGTCTTCGATGCATTGGCTGACTATGTATTCAATAAGGAAGGCAGTGGTCCTCATCCTTAATCTTTTGTTCTAAACAAAAAATAATTATTTTTTTATTTTCATTCTGTGTTTTTTTTATACATTGTACTTCTTAAGAAATTTGCCATTGATCGGCATCGTGAGTAAATCTCCATTAGGCTTAGATAACCGATAGACACCATTGGAAAACACAGTCTCGATTACATAAGGACCTTCCCATTTTGCTTGAAATTTTCTTTTGCTCTTATGAGTCATCACCATCGGTCTTCGAACAGCTAGTACTAGCTCACCAATTTTAAATACCCTCTCTTTAACTTTACGATTGAAAGTTCGAGATATGCGGGCTTGATATAGCTCAATATGCTGTTGTGCCTGAAGACGCTTCTTGTCCAATCCTTCAAGTTCTTGGAGTCGTAAGCGATCATTATTCTCTGTATTTAGCTTATTAGCAATGGCTATTCGAAGAGATAGAATCTGGATTTCCAATGGAAGAACAGCCTCACATCCATAAACCAGTGAAAATGGTGTAAAACCGGTAGAAGTTCGGACTGTTGTTCGATAAGCCCATAAATATTCTCCAAGTTTCTCATTCCAATCACGTTTATTAGAAGAGACGAACTTTTTGAAAAGTTTGATGATCGTCTTGTTGAAAGCTTCGGCAAAACCATTAGCAGCTGGATTATAATCCGTAGACGCCAGGTTTTGGATTCGATTCTTATCGCAGAACCGATAAAATGTCTGACTGGCAAATTATGGTCCATTATCATGTTTTATCCGTCGAGGAATTCCGAAGCGATAAATAACATGGTGTTTGATGAAACTAATCACATTAGATGTTTTCACTTCAGCAAGGGGAACTCCTTCTGCCCACTTAGAAAAGTAATCGGTTATAGCCAATATAAATCGATGTCCTTTAACAGAAGGAGGGTTAATCGGACCAATAATGTCTATGCCCCAAGCTTCGAAGGGCCAAGAGGCTGCCGTAGGATGTAGGAATTCAGACGGTCGATAAATAAAATCAGCATAAATCTGACATGCTTTACATCGTCTGGCATAATCCACAGTATCTGCTATCATGGATGGCCAATAATATCCCATTCTTCGAATGCGGTCTTATAATTTCGGCCCTGGTTGATGAGCACCACAAACACCATCATGAGCTTCGCGGAGTGTTTGTTTGGCTTCACTTTCTGAAAGACAACGCAGCAAAAGTCCATCATATGTACAACGATATAACATATATAAGGAAGAATCATAGTAGAATCGAAATGATCGTCTCTTGACTGATGCAGCTTCTTTTGGATCTTCAGATAAAATCCCATGAATTGTGTAGTCAATAAATGGACTTCTCCAATCCTTCTATTGGGAATTTGATTCTGTAATATAACGTTGTTCAATATGCAGATTATTCTTGACACAGAATAAGTCTCGGTCCAACAAAGTAATGGTGTTTTGTCTTCGAATTGGAACAACCAAGTCTGTAGCCAAGCTAGCAAGAGCATCAACTTCCAGATTCTGAGAACGTGGTGCAAATTCGATAAAGAATCCTTTGAATGAAAGGACTAATTCGATTACCACTTGATGATAAGGGATGAGATCAGGGTTCCTGGCTTCATATGTCCCTTTAACCTGATTAACAATCAGTTGAGAATCATCGTAAGCTTCCAGGAACTCGATGTCTAATTGTTTTGCCACTTGAAGACCAATCAGTAAAGCGTTATATTCTGGTACATTGTTGGAGCATGGCTCATTGAGAGAATAGGCACGGTATATGACCATTTTATCAGGAGAAACCAAGATGATTCCTACCCCAGAGACAATATTGCCTTTAGGTCCAACCTGTGATGCTCTATTGAAATATAACTGCCAAATATCACCCTTCGAAGTCATGTTGCAACCCACAACTTCATCTGGAATATCCTCATATAACTTCGATGTTTCAGGTATAGGGTGAGCTGCTAAGAAATCAGCTAATGCTTGACCCTTCACTGATTTTTGAGGTACATAGACCATGTCATAAGGAGTGAGCAACATCGCCCAAGTAGCTAACCTGGAGTTAAGAATGCTTGGTTTTCTCATCAGTACCCGAATAGGATTTATTCTGGATATGACATGAATAGTCTGTCCTGTCACATAGTATCGTGTCTTTTGGACAGCAAAAACCAAAGCCAGATATTCTTTTTCTACAGGAGTATACCTGTGTTCAGCTCCGACCATCATTCTTGATCTAAGGCTCGAACATATAGCAAGAATGGTCTTCCTACCACTGGTGGTACCAAAACAGGTAGATTTGTAAGGTATTGTTTGATGTCATTGAAGGCTTTCTGGCATGCTTCATCCCAAACAAAGGATACACCTTTCTTTAATAGACGGAGAAAGGTTGACATCTTCCAGAGAGATTGGATGTAAATCTCCTGATATAAGCAATGCGACCTTGGAATCCTCGGAGTTCCTTTAGATTCGTGGAGGACATATTTCAAGAATTGCTTTGATTTTATCAGGATCAACATGAATACCTTGAGAAGTGATGACAAATCCTAAAAACTTGCCACTGGAAACCCCTAAGAAAGACTTAGTAGGATTTATTTTCAATTGATACTGACGCATCAATTTAAATACTGTCTTCAAGTCTTAAATGTGATCATCTTTTGATCGACTTTTAACAGCAATGTCGTCTACGTAACATTCAACTGTCTTCCGTAGATGTTCTTGAAAGATGTTGCTCATGGCCCGTTGATATGTGGCCCCGGCATTTTTAAGACCAAACGGCATAACTATATAGCAGTATACTCCAAGGGGTGTACGAAAAGCAGTATGCTCCTCATCTCCTGGATGCATCTTAATCTGATTGTATCCTGAGAATCCGTCCATGAAAGACATGCGTTCAAAACCACATGTGTTGTCTATCATGACATCAGTAATTGGAAGTGGAAATTTGTCCTTTGGACAAGCTGCATTAAGATCTCGAAAATCTAGACAAACTCGGACTTTTCCGTTCTTCTTCATAACCGAAACAATATTGGCAACCCAGTCTGGGTGTTGTTCTTCACGAACAAAACCACATGTAATCAACTTTTTGACCTCTGCTTCGATTGCATCCATCATGTCTGGTCGAAAATACCGTTGCTGTTGTTTCACAGGCTTGGCATTAGGAAGAATATTGAGTTTATGAGCAGCAACTTTAGGATCTAGACCCGACATATCCTCATAACTCCATGCAAAAATATCAATATATTCTTTAATCAGTTTTACCAGATTTTCTTTTTCATCTTCAGAAAGGTTCTTACTGATAAATATTGGCTTGGACGTAGTTCCGTCTCCAACATCAATTTGGATAATCTCATCCTCCATAGGTGGTTGTCGTTGTTCAAAACGAAGTTCCCATTGTGTGTCCATCTGTTGAGCCCAAGGGTCATTCTCAAATGACTCAGATTCACCATCGGTTTGAACCATGTTGACTGAGAATACACATTCAGCTTCATCATAATAGTCTTCTCCAGCACATGAGGAATGTGATGTATCAGATTCGATAAAATGGATTTCTTCTGAATCTGAGGAAGAGAATTCTTCTTGTATATCGTCATTAAACATATGGGACGGATCATATCCTAACCCATGATGAGTTTTCTGGTAAAACGGATCACCACATAACGGTAATTGTCTACCTTTGCCTTGGTTAAGATCTTGCATAGTCTTCAAATCATATCCCATATTCTGGATAATCTTGAGAGGTTGTTGACTATATTTGTCAGTTCGGATTTTTCCTTTATCTTTATCTCTAAGATCATCTGTCTGAACAACAGGGATGTTTCTAGCCAGGCCAAACACAATTTGGTGCTTGTTTTTCTTATCAGACGGAACCACAAAATAAGATTCTTCGTGACGTTTATAAGTTACACAAGCTTGTGATGAAGCGGCTACAGGAAGAAGATAAGGAGAAGATGTTAGGAACCTTTGAGCATAAGGTCCAACATCGATATGAGGAGGAAAGGAATTTACCTTATGGTCAATATATAAAATTTTCTCAGTATCTATGTCGTCTTTATGTTGATGACTTTGATCATCAGGAGATAAAGTCATTCTTTCAACAAATTTGACAGCCATATACTCAAAAAGGAAATCTTCATTGATATAAGAAAGTACAGAATGATCAATATTTACATTATTTACAATTTGACTACTACACTTCGGATTGATCATTAATGGACCGTCATCCGTCTTCTGCATAGACTTGTCAAGGTTGATGACCAATGGTGATTCTAGATCATTCGTATAAGAAGTACGTCCCTTGACTTTGATCATAAGAGGTTGAACTTGGCTCTTGACAAGAATACTCATTGATTCCTCAGATGAAGCTCAAGTTCTTTCTTTGACTTTGATCATCAGAGGTTGATCATTGACAGGTTGGGGTTGGATTCGACCTTTGACCTTGATCTTCAAAGGTTGGTCTTCTGGAAGATCTTCATTGATGGACTGATCTTCAATAGGTGATTGATCTTCAACCATATCTGATATCTCTTTCACATGCTCTTGTTTGTAGAGTATTGAATCAGAAAAATATGCTTCAACACCCTTGAAAGGATTGGCATCAGCAAATTTAGTTTTTATAACCCCTTTGGAATCCACGTACTTGAAGCATTGGTGGAGAGTTGAATGCACGATGTTATGCTCATGTATCCACGGTCTCCAGAGAAGGATGTTGTAGGATACGTCTGAGTTGATAACATAGAAAGTTGCCATAGCTCGAAGATCACCAATCTGAATCTTCAGACGAATCTTCCCCAACGGTTTACTCTTGCCAGAGTTGAAACCAACTATCGTGGTACTAGTGTAAGTCAAATCACTGGTAGAAATCCTCAGCGGTCTTAGCATACTCTGAAGAATAATGCTAATAGAGGACCCAAGATTAATGTAAATCCTGTCAATTTCAGTAGATCCAATATATCCAGTGTAGCACAAAGGCCTGTCATGCTTGTTATGCTTCAACATCATATCTTCTTGTGTGAAGGTGATGTTGGGAATTGCTTCCATCACACTATGACATTGTAGGCAAGACACTGATGTGTTTTCAGGACTCTTGAGTTGAGCTAAACATGAGTCGGCTTGTAGCAAAGCTTCATTCAGAGACTCCCTGCTTTCTTTAGAAAGAAGAAGCAGCTCGAAGATAGATAATCTAGCCGGAGTATTGGCTAACTGGGTAGAATATCAAATTTGTAAGGTTTCATCACCACCCCTTGACTTGAAGCAGTTTTCAAAGGAACGTCAAAGCGTACTGCCTTTTGTTTCCCTTTCTCATTCACCGATGGTTTAGCAGGAACAGGAGAAGGTTGAGCTAGTAGTGTTTCCACTACGTCTTCTGCTTCTTTAGAAGATCCCTCATAATCCTTATGGTACTCTTTTCCAGATCTCGTAACAGCAAAGCTTTCTTCTTCAGACTCATAAGAAGGAAGTACCATATTATATGTTTTAATCTTCTTTTCTTTCTTCTTGCGAGGAAGTTCAGAACCCAATCCAACAGTAGATTTTTGACTTTGAATCTGTAAAGGAAGTCGCATCCCTTTATCATAGTTCAGACCCTCTGCATTTTGAAAGTTATAGCCCATCTTTTTTATGAGATGGACTGATTGTTGACTATACAAATGAACGGGCAGTGGACTCTCCGTGGATAGTTTAACAGAGGAAGGAGGGACAAAAATTTCTGTAACCACAGGAAAAGAAGTATTCGGGACACGAGAAAGAATCCCTGTAGGAGCTTTTTCATAAGCAGCAAAAACCTGTTGTGCCCTGTATAAGGGAACACTATTCATAGCTAACCACTGCTGATGATTGAGCTTGAGCTTGGTAGGAGGGGCCAAACTTGGAGGACATATGTTCAATCCTCTCAGTCTATCTTCCAAAGGAATATCATTCCAAAGATGATCCAAATCATCAGGATCTGGAATAACATAAGAAATCATGTTGCAGGTTTTGACTTTCTTACCTTTCTTGGATTTTGAAGTTTTATCTTCATTTTCCATTTCAGATACCAAGTCATGATGTACCCACATGATTTCACCATTCTTTAATGTGAGAGGCAGCAATCCTTCATTTTCCTCTCTGGCAGGCAGGATATTCATAATCTTCATTGTCGCCTTCGGAATTGGGACAATCCCATCTGGGACTTGCTGTGGAGGAAAATCGCCGAATTGAAGAGAAACCATATTGGTTGTAACTGTATGCTCATCGTTAGTTAAAGCGATGGCATTGACATTTATCAGCTCTTGGATTTTTTTCTTTAGGACATAACAAGCCCTAGTGGGATGGTTTATGTATCTGTGATAGATACAATACTTGGGATTGTCAGTCAAATTCACCTCATTAGACTTTTTTGGCTCCGAAATCTGGAGTTTGCTCCTTTTTACCAGATATTGAAATATCTCTGGGATATCGCTTTCGTCAAAAGAGTATTCTTCTTTTGGCTTAGAAGACTCCTGACTATTCGGCGTCATGTTATTCTTGGAAAGATTAACCATAAGAGTATCCTTTCCTTTCCTATTACGATTGTCGAAATTATTGCCAGAAGCGCCTTTCTTTCCTTTGTCCTCTGAGGCAAAAATCATCCCATGTTCACGAGCCAACCTACCATTGGTCTCGACAGACACTGCTGCTAATAAACAAAGCCCAGTCTGTGAATTGGGAACCCGTAAAGACAGCAATGGATGGTCGCAGATTCATCTTGCATGTATCAATCAATGCTGAATCTGGCATACCAGGAGGCATTTTGAGAGTCGCCTGTCAGAAACTTTCGATGAACGTCCGAGTATCTTCCTTCTCCTTTTGTTTGATCTCTATTAAGGAGGACATATTCATATCCATACCTCCTTCATAGAAGCGGGAGAGAAAAATTGCTTTAAATTCATCAAAAGATGAAATTCAATTGTCGGGTAAACTACGATACCAGTCGTAAGCTGAACCCGTCAAGCACCCGATGAACACTTGAGTGAGAAGAGCATCATTTTTCTGCAGATGCACAGTCATAATATCAAAGTAATTGATATATTGACTAGGAGAAGCCTTTCCGTCAAACAATACCATCGATTGTGGTTTGAATTTCGGAGGAAAGGGTACATCATTCCAATGAGGAGGATAAGGTTGCTTAATCCCTAACCTCAGGAGCTGATCCTTGTGCTTCAAAACTTCAAACTGTGCTTTTAGTTCACGCACTGTATGAATAGTTTCACTGGTTTGAGGAAGCACATTTGTTTGAATAGTTGTTGGATGTACCGTGACCCCCACTGGAAGTGGTACATCTTCTGGGATGATAGGATCTGGAGATGCAGAATTTTGATTAACAGCAAGCTCTTGATTATTCAAAGGTATGTCAATCCCTTGACTATCTTGAGTTTGTGCTGCTACTTGCACCGGTGTTACTACTGCCGGTTGAGCAATTTGCTGAGTCATTATATGGTGCATGCTTTGCACCATATTAAGCATGTCCTTTAACGAATGCTCAACGGCAGAGAGACACTGTTCTATATTAACAGAAGACGTCTCCGGTTCATCTCCAATAGCATAAGATTCAACCTCTCTTGAAGATACAGAGGGATTGGTATAGAGGTATGAATCGACGCTATCAGTTTCGGACTCAAAAGATTGAGTACCCCCAGCTTCTGAATCAGAAGTCTGCAACTGTCTTTGTCTTCTTGATCGAGTATTCTGATATACTCCTTCAGAGGAATCAAGAAGTCTGTTGAATTATTGTTGACCTGGAGTTTGGGACGTGTTGCGTCTTGGACGTCGTCCTCTGTTGGTATGAGATGCCATGTTGACTGACGCATATGAAAACTCATGTACTTGGTCATCAACTTGTTGTTGAGGCGTATTGAAACTTAATCGGTCAAAAACTGACCGTCTGGAAGCCGAACAACAACATTTGATTATAATCTGGTGACACTCACAGTGATAATTCTCTTAGGGGAGTGTCACAGAAGATTTTTTATCTTTACGCTTTTGCATTAGCAACTCGCGTTAATCAGAGGGAGTAGAAGAAGAAGTCTTCTTTATTACATTTAGGGTAGAGAAACGTTTAGTCCCTTATGTATAAAGAACATTATTGGCTGTATTAGCAGAACCAAACTGTACATTTTTACGCACTTGGAGTTGCATGCGTAAATCCTGAGATTTTTGAGCACAAAGAACTCCATCAGCATTGCGCGTAATTTGAAGGTTTGGTACTTTGCGTACAGTAGTATAAGATGGTTGTTGGTTGAAAACAGAAGTTTTACCAACTATGTTTTTATGCTTCATGCGTGCAGGTAAATTCACTTTAGATGCAGCAGCATTATTGTGAATTTTATCTACACTGTCACAGACAGGAGATTTACCTTTACGCATAGAGCACAAAATATGAGTATCTGCCACGTCATAGACGGGAGATTTTCCTTTACGCATGGAGCGTAAATTTTGTGTGTCTACCGCGTTACAGACGGGAGACTTATTGTTACGCTCAGAACGTAAAGCATTGGAGTCTGCCACGTCACAGACGGAAGACTTGTTTTTACGCACGGGGCGTAAAACTTGATTTTTACGCCCAAAGCGTAAAACCTGATTTTTACGCTCAAAGCGTAAAACTGGAGGGTCTACCTTGTTACAAACGGGAGACTAATTTTTACGCCTATGACGTATCACCGAAGTAGAGACCGCCTCATCACAGATGGGAGCCTCCACAACAAGAATAGGAAGGATTCCTTTGCCTTCAGAGACATGAGGGAGATCTGAGGATGCATTGGATTTGGGAATCCAAATTTTTTGTGCTTTCCTCGATTTCTGAACATTGGAGCAGCGAGTACCACCCCCAGTTCGGAGCATTTCTTCGTAGGCAGTCTGGTCGAAGTGTACAACCAGAGTCTTCTTTGTCGATCCAATCGACACATCATCGTATTGAGCAATTGCCTCCTCGTCAGAGGAGAAGGTCGTCTCCAGCAGAGTCGCCATTTTGTTTCACTTAACAAAATGCCTAAAATTGGCCTTTGAAAATAAAACGAAAAAGAGTACAAAAAGTACAAATTGTTTTGGGAAGTATTGCTATGGAAGTCTGATCTGAAGGCGATCACTTTGTTCCTTGGACCATACGATGATGATGAAGATCACTGCTAGAAGGTGAACAGCCGAAAGAACTAAGTCACCAGAAAGGTATCGACGTACTTGGGCACTGATGGCGAGGTCGAATGCTTTCCTGCTTTGCTTCACTCTGTTCTGGAAGGAAAATTGAAGAAGAATGCTCTCTGGAAAATCAAAGTCTCTGGGCTCTGATCTTTTTTTGTATTCTCCCATCTCTCTCCGTGTGTTTTGATGTAAAAAAAAGTCTATTTATAGACTTGACCCATTGTGCGTAAAAAGCAACAAAATTGGGTTTTTACGCTGGTAACTGTCACCCACGATGGAAGTCACCCTCTACGTATGTTGAAACGTGTCCCATTATTTCAACAAAACTAGGGAGCACATACACACCTTCCTCAATAAATGTGGCATGAAAGCCACGTGGATAAACCACGTTTCAAAGTAGTCAGGAAGGATCGGGCATAAAAATGACCCAAAATATGTTCCGAGCGTAAATTGGCAAACTGACGTAAAAATAACTCAAATAAAACTTCCCAGCGTAAAGTGGCTAAAATAGCCTTGAGCGTAAAAATTAGCCCAAATAGACTTTACACTCATAACAGCCTTGAGCGTAAAAGCTCACATAACTATCGTGCGTAAAAAGAAGTGATTTTATTGAGCGTAAAATAGCCTTCTCTGCACACCATACGACAAGTATCGGGTTTGGTGACAATCTGATCTTCTTGACTTCTGTGTTGCATGCTGTCAGCATAATCATTCTGTCAAATCAAATCTTCTGCATTAAATGTGGCCTGACAGTCTGTCCCTGAGCATAAAACTTAATGAACTGCCTTGGCGTAAAGTTGCTCGCGTAAAGTCCAATGCAAATGGCCTTGGCGTAAAAATAGCTCATAAAGAGTTGCATGCGTAAAATCTTCAATTCCTTTGATTTAGTCAAAATAAAGCATTTTTTACGCTCCTACATATCTATCGTAGACTCGCTCGCTACCGAGGAACGATAGGTAGACTATATGCTATAGACTCGCTCGATACTGAGGAATAGTATATGGTGTTGTGACTTGCTACTGAGGTACTGTACTGCATTGGTATTTTTCTGACTTGACCCGGTAGTCATGCGACCATGAACTGTTCTTAAAACTGCATTCACTTAGATTGGTTAGGCACCCTTATCCGTTAGGTATGAGTACTATTGGTTTGGGTACTTGTATCTGACGTGGCTTGGAACAATAACTTGTCGCGGATTAGTTTGCCACATCTTGTCCTTATTTGGTTGTAGGTGTGGCTTACTACTCCGATGAGAAGGTATTGAACCTTGTTGGAGTTCGGATACCATATTGGATTCGTGACTTGGAAAGATATTTCATCGTGGGTTAGTGTGTCATCTCCTGTCCTTGTTTGGTTGGGGGGATGGTACGCTAATCTAAAATGTGAGGTATTGTACCATGTTATGATCCGATCTTATTTTTATTGAGCAGTATTTATTCAGTTTATATGGCATGATATTATGTATCTTGTTACGTCCCTCTGAGGACCTGGTTATCTCCCCAGGTGTGTGTTTGTGTCTTCCGCAGGTATTCTAGTCGAGATCGTGGTCTTCTCCACTTATTCGCGGATGACGTGTCTTGGATCTATCCTGCTACCTTCGTCATTTCTTTTGTATATCATTTACCTCCTTATTTTATATTGTTGGTAGTGGATGTGTCTTCACCCAACATATTATATCAAGACAATTCATTATCATTATATGATATCTTTTATTTATTTATTTTGTGTGGATGAGATTAGTCATGGTTCTACTGTATTTACAGCTTACGTATATTTATTATACGGCTGGCATGGTTATGTACTTAGTCCTAAGTATTTTGGGACTGGGGCGTTACAAAGAATGTACGCCCAGCCAAGTTGCAACATGAGTGGTCTGCATTCTTGATGTCCCACACAATAGTAAGAATCTAAACAGAAAAATCTATATTCATGTGTACACCGATGAAAAATGACATAAAAAATTACTCATGCTATTGTGTTTTATTTTTGGGAAATAGAACATCGTTGAACGTACCATTGAACAGAAGCAAAAGCCAGTGCCCTTGACACTTTCAAAACAGATATAGAAGACTTCGTCATAGCTTTAGAGGACGACATAGAGTTGCTATTCATTCCACTCTTTAATGTATCCATCAAACACTATATGCTAATCAAGTGCAACTTGATCTCCTACGACTGGACATACTATAACTCCTTGAGGCAAACTACGTACGAAAAGGGCAAAGTGGATGCAGAATTAATGAAAAAGACCTTAGAGGCTATCGTCAGGAGAAAAGTTGATATGATGAGGGAGAGATGCCCGATGAAGATGGAGTATGAGAGCACAGTGCTGAATTGTTCTCCATGATACCCACAACAACAGGCACCCAATTGCCTCTTGTACATGGCAAATTATATAAAGAGCTTGATGACTACTCCCTTCGAAATACCGAGAGGAAATGATGATGACACTCACTAGAAGATTACAATGATGAGGTTGGGATGTGTTAAGAAGTTGCTTTCAAGCGAATATGTAACACTACCAACCTAGCATTGACATTGTAAAACAACAATGTAATTGGACAAGGAACTTCTTTTTATATCATATGTTTGTCTTTTATTCTTCTGCGTCTTTAGTAACGTCGGGTCTGCTCTGTTTTTTATAATAAAATCATTTTTGAATTACATTTACATTGTTAAAACCACGAAGGATGGCCATTCTCCGTGTCAAAATTACGAAAAGTTTGATTTTTATTTACATATGAAAGTCTGAACTACTACATAAAATCCTACTACCAAGAAAAAAGCCTAAAAGCTATAGCTTCGACATAGTGTGGGTTGGCAATCACTTCATCGTCAATGTGTGTAGGCGAAACAACGTGCATCATCAGAGAAAATTACTTCACTGTCAACGTGCATAGGCGTAACACCGTGCATCGACAGAGCCAATCAACGTGCGTGCGCTTCGACAGAGTGGGGGTTGGCAATCAACCCAAACCCTGGGGCTCTTCCAGTAACCAACATCATGGCACACAGTCGATGAAGTGCACGAACACGAACATCCACTCGGCGCATCTCAGTCTTCTGATGAAGTGCACGAACACGGAACACCGTGCATCGTCAGAGCAAATCACTTCATCGTCAACGTGCGTAGACGGAACACCGTGCATAGTCAAAGCGAATTAATGTGTGGGCACTTTCGACAGAGTGTGGGTTGGCAATCAACCCAAACCCCTGGGCTCTTCCAGTGACCAACATCATGGCACACAGTCGATGAAGTGCACGAACATGGACCGTCCACTAGGTACATCTCAGTCTTCTGAAGGACTTCACCACCAAAGCTTCTTGGAATGAGGACATCGACAACCCACAGGAAAGCATCTTGCCAAGGCGGGGGATCGGTCGAGTCCATCTCCACAAGAAAAGCTATGTGAGACGAGAATAAACTCTCCATACACTACTACCATTTATAGGCAAGGAAAACTCGTACTCATGCACCAAATGGCAGTCACTTCGAATTCAATTCAATTAATTTACATTAATACCAATGCATCTGTCCCTTCACAAGAAAAGCTAAGTGCGACGAGAACAAACTCTCCCAACTACTGCCATTTATATGCCATTAATACAATGAATCTACCCCTTCGAATTCTACCAAGTCAACTCCATTCCCCGTGTACTGATGCGCCCAATGGAGCACTGGCCAGTGCGCCCGTCAACACTATTCTCCGTGTTAAAATCATGAAGAATTACCATTCTCCTTGTTAAATTAACAAAAAATTGCCATTTTCTGTGTTAGAATGTAGGAGAATAAACATTCTCCATTTAAAACCACGGAGAATGGCAATTTTCCGTTTAAATAACACAGAAAATTGCCATTCTCCATGCTAAAAGGACGGAGAATGGTTATTCCCCTTATTAAATTGACGAAGAATTACCATCCTCCGTGTTAAAATTGACTGAGATTTCCTTGTTAAATTGATGGAGAATTTTTTTTAAAAAGTTGATAATTAAGTCAACTACGGTTCATTTGATTCCATTTGCTCTTTGTTGCTATCTCGTTTCCGTACTTTACAATTACAAAAATTGTGACCCAATTTTTTTCAAACTCTACAAATTCTAGGCTTGGTGATAGTCTGACTTACTTTAGGCTGGCTTGATTTCCCTTGAGAAGGCCTTCCTTTTGTTGCTACAAGATTTTGCTCTTTAAACATTCATGCACTCCATGAACTGCATCGGCTACCATTTTTTCTTCTTCACCAATATCAGTTACCATTTTTTTCAACTCCATCAGCACAGACGATATCAACTCCGTTCCCTTCTTTTGAATTTTGCCTGATTTTTTTACAATAATATGTAATCAGATTAACTTGTTCATTAATTCCACCATACCTTCTGCTCTCACTACTATCTGGGTGGAATATGAATCTTCTTTCTGCGACAGGTCTAGAGAGATAACTCTCTTTGCAATCCTTGAGCCAACAAGTTTTTATTAAGTTCTTTGGAATATCTTCCAATTGTAATATCTTTATTGCTGAAAAAATATGCCTACAAGGGATCCCCTTGGTCTCCATCCACAAGCAGTCATAGTTTATGATGTTGTCGGCCCAATCAAATGTAACCTTCCGGTTGATACTGTTTGGCGACATATACTTTTGGATAGTGCAAACTTCTGCCTCTCTTATGATATAATGGTGGAGAACAGTATATGTATCAGAACGTGTGATTTCCTTCCTTCCCTCTATAAATATCATTTTAGTGTAAATTGTGGCAAATTTATCTTCTTTTAGGGCCATGCTAGTTTGCTTCACAACTGGTGTTAAGAGTTTATCAGTGACATGCATACTTATCTGGCCGTAACGTAAGGCCGCCAAACCGTGGTCACAATTTTGAAGGGCCTTCCATAGTGGCAACTTCTCACTCAAAATTTTTTTCACAAATGCGTTCATAGATTCACATCTATTTGTTGCAGTAGAACTACCAAAATAATTTCTATGTAGGAATGTGTCCGCGCATCGCTCCCTCGTTCTGTACAATGCAGTGGTCTACTCATTGTTTTCTACATTATAATCCCTTAGCATCTGCTGCCAACGGTTTCAAATTCTTCGACTAAATAGTACCTGTTTAGAAAACATGGACAATAACTAAAGTTTTAATATTGTAACGACAACATACTTCAAAGTAAAGTAGCAAGTGTACGATGTACCTTTTAATCAGAATACTCAATTTATTTGCAAAACCATCTCGGTGTACATATTTGGCTGAATTGTTTAGGAAATGCCATGAGCACGTTCGATGAACTACGCTGGGCATTAAATCCTCAATTGCTTTATTCATTGATATGCAACCATCCGTGAGAACTGTCTCTGGTAATTTGCCATTCATACACTCTTGGAATTTTTGTAAAACCCAAGAATATGTCGCAGCAGTCTCATTATGGATCATTGTAAAACCAAACACACAAGTCATTGCATGATTGTTTGTACCCACTAGAACCACCAACGGCATTCGACTTCTATTTGTTTTATATGTATAATCAAAAGCTAGTGAATCTCCAAATAATTTGTAATCGAATCGACATGCACCGTCAGCCCAAAAGAGATGGATCAACCTGGAATCTTCGTCTACCTTGTACGCGTAGAAGAAATCTGGGTCAATGCCCTCCTTAGATTAAAGAAATGTAAGTATTGCCGTAGCATCAACATCGTCTAGTGCTCTACTATCTTTAGCTAAAGCGTTGTATAAATCTTTTTTCGTCCATCCAACCTTATCACAGCGACCTTTCTGGTGGACAAGTAAATTCCATATATCTCCAGTCCCCATCCCTGATTGCTTCATAAGCTTAGCTTGTTCCAATTCTGCGGGTGATATCTTACGATGGGATCTCAAAAAACCTGTTTCAAAGTCATTCGCCAGGTTATGGTTGTGATGTATTTGAAATTTTTTGACAACCCACAGATTTATAGAATTGGTGTACCCAATACAAAAAATTGCTTTACAACCACTTCTGCTTTCACTTCTTGGCTCACGAACCCTGTTAGGAGCTTCATTGTATTTCTTCTGTCTGAATCCCGCATTCGAACAACACCAACTACGGACCATCACCATCCCAGATTTGTTTTTCTTTACTTCGTTCTTTCTAACACTGAAACCAACTGCTTTTGAATATATCCGGTAGAATGTCTTTGCTTCTTCAATAGAGTTGAACTGTAAGCCAACAATATCTTCATCTAAGAGATCTCTTGGATCTTTGTTAATGTTGGCAGACTGTAATTTTTTTTATCGTCGCTGCGTCAAAATCCAATGGAGATTCACCATCGTCCCTAAGAACAGAATTAAACAAAATAAGTATGAGAAATCAATGTAAAAATATAATGCATTTTTTAAGTCCATTAGAATGGGTGATACGAAATAACATTTCATTGTTTGTGTTGATTTCATCGTCATCGTTATGATGCATTCCTCCGTTGTTTTCTTCCTCTTGTTCTTTATTGTCTCCTATGTTAACAGCTTCCAAACTTTGCTTATCATCCAAATCATCTGACACTGCTCTTGAAGTGAAGCTTTCTTCATCAACTAATTCTTCCACACGACGATCAATTTCTCCATTTGACGTCGCCATTGAAAAAATAGAGTGTGTTAGAAACCAACAGAAGAAACGAAGGACAATAAACAATACAAAAAGAAAAAATGCTTGAGTGATCCTAAAAGCATGCATGAAAATGCTTTATGTACCTCCAAAAACTCCCTCCTCCATGTACCTCCGCCACGTGGCCCTCTTCTATTGGCTCATTAAAATGCTTGAGTGATCCTAAAAGCATGCATAATTTTAAAGAAACAACTTCCAACAACACAACATTCTCGTCTTCTGTGTACATGTATTATTAAATTGTGTAGGATAAAGCATGCAACAGCATTTAACGCTATGTTTACTATTGTGTAATTATTTCTAATGATATGGTATTAGTGAACACAATCTACGAGAGAGAATCTGAGAGAAAGAGAGAGAGAGAGAGAGAGAGAGAGAGAGAGATGGGATAAAGAGAAAGGATCGAGCTCGACTAGTTTTTATTTCAATAGATCCTTTTACTAATAACTAGTTTTAAATTCACAACTTAAAAATAGTTAAAGTTAAAATTCAATTGTTGATTTTCATTACTAATAACTAGTTCTCACGTATGAGTTTAGACGAACACTAACCGAGCCCGAGCAACGTGACATCAGCTAGGTTTCTAATACAGCGGCATTTCTGTTAATTTAAAATTTAAATATTATTGAAACTAATATTAATACTAAAATTAAATTAGTTCTTGATTTAACATTTAAACTTAGATTTAAATTCACAACTTAAAATTAGTTAAAGTTAAAATTCCATTCTTTTTATTTAAAATGTACAATATTATTGGAACTTGCATTAATATCAACATTCACTTGTCCCGTAGTTTAAGTCGTATTGTACGGCTTGTGGCTTAAGTCTAGGCACCCAAAAAACTTGATTGTTCAAGTCGAACGCATGCACAGCACGTTCCCTCGACCAAGGCTTGACGCAGCCCTTGCTTGTCAAGTCATTGCACGAATACTTTAGACAAGAGTTTTGTTGGGCTATCGAAGTCATAGCAAGCACTGTCCCCTGTTGTCTGCGGTTGTCAAGTCACTTAGTCCCACGATCTCAAGGCTCGTCATATAAAGTATGACTTGGGAGATGGTGTTGCACAGAACGTAAATCGGTTTAAGGCACCAGTCACGGTTGGCTCAGTGGAAAGTTAGCCACGGTCTACTGGCACATAAAGAACACATTTGGTGCAAGTTATGCTTGAAAGATATGAATAGACATTCATGAGCTAAGTCAATAAGAGTATGGAAACACTCTAAACATGTCGGGACTGTAGGTCAGTCGCCGAGGAGAAACATGATAGGACTATAGGTCAGTCGTTGAGGCAACCTTGGTTTGGGCTCTACAAAAAAAGTATGATAAGTACACGAAGTAAAGCTAAGGAAGCTAAGTTGTGACGGCTAGGCCATGCATTTATATTGAGTCTAGGAGTTCTCGTAGGTACGTGGTCATGGACAACTTGTCGACAAGATTTTGCACCCTCGATTTTGAAACCTGGGGCCACAGGACCTTATCATCCTAGGAGAGGAGCAAGGTAGGCAGACAAAAACACGCCGTCGGTGATTCGAGGACTTAAGTAGGGCTAGCTACCCTTAGCTGCAAGGGCCTCGTCTTGTACCACCTACAAGTCCAAGATGGCTTGAATTGTAAGTGAACTTTCATATAAGTCAAGTTGGTGTGCTAAGCGACAATCCGCATGCACGATGTCGGTCAAATCAAGAAAAGTACAAGTACGACACGCATGAAGTAAATATAGTATGAACGGGTGCATCCCAAGTCTTAAGAAACCTAAGATTTGGCTATAGCAAGGACACATGCCTCAGCACGAATGTAGCGTCGAGTATTAAGTCGATGGCATAGAGTTGCGTAAATCGGGATTGAGTCATCTAGAGTTAAGTCAAGAAGGGTCATATGGTAAGTTTGGTTAAGTCATGCTAGGTTGTGAGGTACGACCTCAATGTTCAAGTAAGAACCAAGTTGTTGACACAAATCATGTCATTGCATCCCATAGTATGTGCCATAGGGCAAGTACGAGTCGATAAGTTGACGTTGCAAGCACGAGAATGGTCTAGAGACAAGAATAAGAAAGTTATCGGTGTGTTAGCTCGATGAACGGTCTAGAGACACAAATAGACCAAGATGTCTACGTCTTAAAATTGATCCTAAGGCAAGACTAGAAAGACAATCATAATGGGACTATGTTGCACAAAAGTAAAGTAACGTGATGGTTTTGTATTGGTGGGTGAGGAGCTCACTCCACCAGTACAATTGAGTACTGAACCAGTACAACTGAGTACTGACACCCCACCAGTTTCATGTACAGGTGATAGGTACCTTCTTGCTCGGAGCGGAGCTCGCTTGGATGCATCGAGGCATGGAGTTCCTTGGCATTTTGAGGCGCACAGGCGTATTGAAGACTGGTCCTATACGGGACATAATGTATGGATATCGCCTATCTAAAGCTTCTGCTGGTCTACTCAAATTGTATTGAGAGATGAGAGAGAGCAGAGTGACTTGTAATGTGAGAAGAGTGAGCTTGAGTGATTGTAATCTTGGCCTCGTGCCACAAATATAATTTTTGTTTCAATATCAATAAAGAGCATTTTGAATGACTTGTGTTTTGCATTTAATTTTTCGATGCTGTTATTCAATATTTCTGCTTGGAACTTCTGTGCAACGATCCCGTCGCTTAGCCTGTAATCGGTCGTTATGGACCTGCCTTACGTGAGCGCAATTTAGGCTCACGCGGCATCACGTCTTAGCGAGGACGATCGCTCCTACGAAAGCGGGACGTGACAAGCTAGGTTTCTAATATAGTGGCATTTCTGTTAATTTAAAATTTATAATATTATTGAAACTAATATTAAAACTAAAATTTAAATTAGTTTTTGATTTAACATTTAAACTTAGATTTAAATTCACAACTTAAAATTAGTTAAAGTTAAAATTTCATTCTTTTTATTTAAAATCTACAATATTATTGGAACTAGCATTAATATTAAATCTACAGTGGCATTTCTGTTAATTTAAAATTTATAATATAATTGAAACTAATATTAATTACTATTATTTTCAAATAGTCTTTTCCTTGTTCGATCACACCCCTCAACGAGCGGGTTATACCCCCGAAACGAGCGGATTAAATATCCTTTTCTAAAGAAAAGAACCCATCCGACTAGAGAGAAACAAAGGAGAGAAGAAGAAGAGTCGCAATGGTGAGTATCAAGAGCAAGATCAACTGCAGCGGATGGGCCGTCATCCCTACGGAGATTCTTTCGATGATACTGGTACTGTTGGGGATGTTGGCGGACGAGATCATGTGCAACGTGGCCCCAGTTTGTCGTTCATGGTGGAAGGCGCTCAACGGTCCCTTAGACTATTGGTCCAACCTAGACTTGCAACAGTGGTGCCGGAGGGTGTTTTCCATAAATAAATTCACTTTATTTATTTTATATCTGAGAAAATTACAACTGTAGGAATCTAATCTAGAAGACGATTACTTTATCCCTTGGACGATGCGATGAAGAATACTCGAACTTTGAAGAACTTGGACAGCAACTGGGCAATCTCTCTGTTCTCTCTGAAATTGACTGTAGTGTCTGATGAAGATGAAGAAACTCTTTTTTATAGAGTTCAGGATAACTATCCTTAAGCATACGCTCAGGTAGTTACTTGACGTGTGCATAACTGCAGGGACGCGTGGCTAATTCTGATGGAGACACATTAGCGTGCGGTTGAAAGTAGTGGAGCATGTTCAGGAGAGATTGATGGCATGGATGCCACATTGCATAACTTCTAGAGAAATAGATAATTGGTACAGGACACGTGAGAACGTGTGTTGACTGTAATCCTGAATATGGTTGCTGTAATACGCTGCCTCGTTGAAGGAGAGTTATACGCTGACTTGGATGATGTAGAAACAAAATAAAGCTGATATGCTTACTGGAGAAGAAAGGAGTCGTACGCTCACTTGATGAGGAAGGAGTCGTATAGACTTCATATGCTCACTGAAGAAGGAAGGAGTCGTATAGACTTCATACGCTCACTGAAGAAGGAAGGAGTCATATAGACTTCATACGCTCACTGAAGAAGGAAGGAGTCGTATAGACTTCATACGCTCACTGAAGAAATGGCCACGTGGCCATCATCAATCTTCTCTGATACGCCATATCTTCAAAATAACTGTCAAAAGATTTTCTCGAGCATCGTGACTGCAGATATGATGGCTGACAGACTGTAAAAACTGACAGTAATGATGGCTTTTACATTTATGAGACATGCTGAGCTGTCCTCGCAAAAGACAAAACCGGCTCTTTGAAAACCTATACAACGGCTAGTCTCCATTGGACAGCTGTCTTTGCACAAAAGACGACGTGTTAGATTCATCCTTTATTAAATATATGCCGTACTGTCATCCCAGAAAATAATAAAATATTCACTGAGCGTATGGCCTGTAGATGAGCGTATGGCCTTGACTGAGCATATGGCTTTGAGCGTATGGCTTGGACTGAGTCTTATGTCAGCGTGTCATAATTTTCACACCCTACAAGACTCCCTTCAAAGTTTTCGAACTTTATGAGTTTCAAAAGTTTAAAATTACTTTGAATAAAAAAGTGGAAATGAGTCTTGACACGCTGGCATTAGTCTGTTATCTTCCTCAATATCAGTACAAATCTTTAGGGATTTTGTTTAGAGAATATCCGCCGTTTTGAACTTCTTTCTTTCTTCTATAAATAGGTCTCTCAAAACCAATTTTATTTCTTTACCAGAGCTTTTGCCTTCGAGAGAGAAAAGAGCTTTCAGAAACACAAGATTTTTCTTCTTCTTCTTCGTCTTCAACTCCATCTCCATTAATGGCACCCAAGATTGATGCTGCTGCGAAAGGAAAGGGGAAAGCCCCTAAAGAGTCATCTCATCCTGCCGTCGACACTGCCACCACCAAGAGGACGGCCAGTCAGCGTGTTTCACGCAGTGAACGGCCATTGAAACCTCTTTATGGTGAGGACGAAGATGATGATGAACAAATAACTATTCCCTTTTTAGGGCTCTGGTTAGAACAAAACTCAGAAAACGTATCCCTCTTTAGGGTCAATACGTCAGCAAATACGCTTCCCTCTTTAGGGTTTAGCCGTATTCCATATTTTTCGTTTTTACGAAAAATATGTTTGGAGCGTAAATCTGTAAGATACGCGTATTTTTGATAGAGATACCAAAATATGCTATCTTAAAAGAATATGCTATGGCAATTTGTCTCATTGAGATACGTTAACTCCTGTGTTAACATATTTTTTATGATCATCTTGTCAACCATACGCTGATATGCTCAAACTGATCATAAACTGAACTTTAAAAACCATTCACTTAAGATAAAATCTGTTATACGCTTAAAGAAAACTGAGCGTATACTGAACTTTGAGTCAACCATATGCTTAAGGAAAACTGAGCGTATGCTGAACCTTGAGTCTGCCATACGCTTAAAGAAAACTGAGCGTAAGCTGAACCTTGAGTCTGCCATACGCTTAGAAAAAACTGAGCGTAAGTTAAACTTTATCATCTCTTGACATTGAAGATTTTTTAATACTTTATTCTTCATTTGCAGTAGATATTCTGGCTCAGGAAGCAGAATTTGAAGGAAGTATGGGAAATAATTATAGAAGTGATCTATCTCATGTTCGTTTTCCCCAATTTGACGGACCTTCCACAAGAATAGCTCTGTTGACCAATCAGGAAGATGATACTTTACTGAACCTGATGAGTGGACTGCCGTTACAAAGTGTGGATGGTGTTGCCCATTTGAAGCCAGCATTCCTTTTTGGAGATGCTATTGACATAAATTCCCAGCCTGCTCTGGACAAAGTATCATACAGTTACTATAGGGATGGTCATGTAAATCAGCCTATGTATTTGACTGGTTTAACAAAGAGTATCAACATAGCCCGTTTATTCCATTCGGGCCAGCAAAGACAGATGAAGTGGGATATTACTCCATCCCGACAAGCTAAGGCTGGGTGGATTGGATATCGTCAAGGAAGGTTCCGCAGTGGTACTGAACCACATGTCACATGTCTGCGAGGACTATTACCTGCCACCCTCCCTCCTGAGGACTCGGCACTGCTGAAGCAAGTCAGAGTCCCAATTTTTGCCAATGAATTTGTTCAATTAAAGAATGCCATCTACCCAAAACAGTCAATGAGGCTGACTGGTCTAGTAAATCCAGAGAACACTAGATGGACTGCTCTAGTGAGATGGATTTTGCAGAACTTCGGTGCACAGTTGAAGGTGATAGGTTTATATGATGCCATTAAGTGTACTGCTTATGGTTTCAAACCAAACCCGGATATGTTTTTGGCATTAGCAGAGAGATATAACTATCGGACTGGCACCTTCATGACCCCAAAGGGCGAGATGGGATTCGCCCTTCATGAAATGGCATATATATCTCAGCTACCCACGGCAGATTTGCCATATGAAGAATATATCCCTTTTGTTGACGAAATAAATAAGATTTCTGCAGCCAACCCACTAATTCTTTACGTATTTGAAGAATTAATGTGTCATTACAGCATCTGTAAAGCTTTTTATAAGGGACAAGGTGGAGAGGGGGACTCCAATTGCTATTCTTCGAAGTGGATAGCTTATTTGTTTCAAGGCCGTACTGACGAAGTCCAAAAGAAGAAAAAGACCGAGCAGTATGTCGGTAAATTCAAGCCCTTGAGTCAAGCCGAGATTAACAGATTAATCCGGGAGACTAATCATGATGACATTGTTGTCGAAGAAGACATCGACAGCTACAAGGCCGGTGATAGATTAGAAACCTATATTAAGCAGGGTGGCCGAGAATTGTCCGATGAAGGTCATATGGCCGGTTTTATATCTCTTTGGCTGAGGAAATTCGTAGTTCCTGGCACCTGTTCGGCAGACAGGATGCACAGAGGAGTCGTCTTCGCAGTAGTCCGTCTGGTTTTTGGGTATAAAATGGATCTATTAACGGCAATGACCTGTCGTCTGAATGCCGGATTAAGGGCATACACAGATAGGATGATCGAATTGGCACGGAAGAGCCTGACGTCCTTTCCCCGGGTAGAAATGCCCTTTATATACTTGTTTGGATGGCTGCTTCTTCATTTTGAATCTCTGATGAGTGCTGGGATGGCTAGGCCAGATGACACTTTCCTTGAAAGGTACAAGCACATACCGAAATGGAGATATGATACTTTAACCGATTGCAGAACCATCTTGAATAGGGGAGAACTCTGGAGCTTCGCTTGTGTTCCTCCCCCTATTGGTTATGAGACCATACCCGGGAGATTGATTGACGACGTTGGTGCTAATGAGTTGGATGATGTCCAACATGAATGGCTAAAGAGAATCAGGCCATCTCATTTAATTTGCCGCCGTGACAACATCACATATATAGAGCCATATCTTCCGAGCAGATTTGCTCGTCAGTTTGGTTACGATCAGTTGCATGTAGACAATGCAACGACGTGTTTTGCTCATCAAGGCGGGTTGGTTGATGGTGCCAGAGCTTGGCTATATTATATTGCCAAAGGTACATGGGCTACTTTTTCTATGCCAGATCCGGTCAACTATCGGAGAGGAGCTAAGATATTGGCGTCCTATGCCAGATTTTATGTATCAGATAATACCTTTGATGAAAAATTTAGCATCTTAGGTAAAAGCTTTATTCATGTTGAAAAGAAATCAACTAAATCCTTCTTGCCTAGGGATTGTCACGACAAAGAAGATCCTCTGGCCACCGATGAAGTTGATGATGATGTTTTGGAAACTTTCTTCTCTGATGACCTTCATCAACCATTGCATGTGCCTATCGGGAGTGCTGAAGAAAGTATATCTGTTGATAATACACCGAAGAGGAAGAGGAGTAAAGGTGCTGCGGGTCCTGCCGCAAAAAGAGCTATTCGAGCAGAGACTCGAAGTCGCGGAGGAATTTCTATTCCCGGGAATTCTCCTGTTTCTGAACGAACCAGAAATATTGATAAAATAGGTAGTGATCCAATAAACAATTATCCTACTGTTCCTTTAACCAGAAGAATAGGAAGGAAAGTAATAGTTTCAAAAACTAAATCAGTAATTTGTCTGGATGCAGAGAGTCCCACCGATCGTGCTATGCGATTGGCTGCAGAAAAGCAAGCTACTTTTGATTTCTCTGTAAAGACAGAAGAAGAAGAGATTCCTGAAACTGCTGGGTCTTCTAGACCTTCTGATGTAGGCTCAGTTCCACTAATAGCCGATGATGCGCAGGAAATTAGTCAACCTGCGGTAGAGGCCGAGCATCAGACTGAAATGGCTAATGACTTACTGATTTCGAGAGAATCAGTGAAGGAAGCCACTCCTCTCAATCCAATTGTTGAAGCTTCAGAGAGCGAACAAGTTTTACTATGAACCGTCGTCTCATTCTTCTGGAGAAGAAGACATGGAGATAGACGATGAATCACTGTCTAAAATACCAATAGATGCACTAAAGACCATTGGTCAACATTCTGGGTTGACACCAGAGCCGGAGAGGCATCTGGAAATTGAAGTTCAAATTCCGAGTACTTCTGGGGCGGGAAGCAGTGAAATAAATCCCATGTCAGAAAGTACTCTGAACAGACTAAGAGCCGGATTGAATGATCCGAAGGAGACTGAATATGAACCAACTCCAGGTAATATTTTATTCATCAAAGTTTCGTCTTGTCTCTGCTTTATTATCTTTTGGTTTTGATCATGCTTCTTTTATTTCAACAGTTGTAGGAACTGCACCGGCTATGAGTTCTACTCAAGCCCCACTTGTTCAAACTGAGGTGGGTGAGGGGAGTTCCCATTTGCCGAGTTCTCTAAAGGCACTAACTTCAGCTCCAAGAATAGAAGCTCCTCCTGCTCCTTCCCCTATTATTGCAGCGACTCCCAGTTTTGACACAGGGATAGCCAAAGTTATGGGGATGTATTCAGATATTATTTATACATATCTGGATACATATTCGAGGCGACTCATGAAAGATGAGACTATGCCCTTTTCGAGTCTTCGAGAGGCGACTAGTTTCCCACGTTCAGCCTTGAGACAATCTGGTTATGAGGCTCAATGTGTCTTCTTTGAACATCTCTTGAATGATTTAGAAGCCAACATCCAAAAATATTGGGAGATTAAAAAGGAAGACATTAAATCTCTGACTGCAGCTGAAATTTCTCAATTAGAGAATGAAGCTCAAGCTCAGCATATTGCTCTAACAGAATTCCTCGCTCAGTCTTCCAAAGAGCTAATGGCTAAAGACGAAGAAATCATAAGTACTCGTCAAAATATGGAGCGCTTAGAGAAGGATGAAGCGTCAAGAGCTGAGGAGCTTAGAAAATTGAGGGAAGAGCTAGCTCGTATTCAGGAGCAAATTGCCTCTATGGAAAAGGAACAATCAAAGATTGCTGCTGATCGTCAATCTGAAGCTGAACGCTGTCAAGTTTTACAGCAAGGGCAAGAATTAATGCAAATCAATCAGTTTGAAGAAACCAATCGCCGTAGTTCTATTATTGTAGAATATGACCAACGGAGGATTGGAATTGAAACATCAGAGCGAATCAAAAAAGCTCATGATGAGAAGATGAATAATGTAATCGTTCGTATTCAGGAGATCATTACTCCTCCTAAATAGTTCTTTTATATTTTTTATGTACTGAAATGTTTTTGAAATCCAATTGTAAGCAATGTTTTGATTCTGATTAAAGAAATGAACATCTTGGCTTGATTTCAATTCTGTGGATGACACTTTTGTAGAAAACATGTTCAGAGGTAAATAATACATGACATATTTCAATAGAATAGAATATACAAATAAACTTTGCAACTCTATCATGATACTAAACCAAAGATAATTTAGTTTAATACTGATTAGAGAAAACAGAATTCAGATATAAAGATATCTTTAGATTCTATTTTCTATGATCTTTGGACTCGGAAATCAAAAGACGAGATATCATTTTCCTAAAATAGAAAATATGATACATACTGAGATAGAAAATTCAGAGGTAATATGGACATGATTTTCTATACAAGATTTTTATTAAAACCACTGGGGATCTAATAAAACAAAATATCAAATTCTTTGGGAAGATGATACATGATGGAATATCAATTTCCTCTGGGGATAACGATATCGAAATAACTTTTGTAAAGAAGGATTTTATATTTGCTGGGGAATGATGAAAATATTATACATAATATTTCTTTAAGAATTTGCCATTGATAGGCATCATCATGACTTTTCCATCCATAGAGGCAAGCTGGTATGCTCCGTTAGAGAAGACTTTGTTTACTACGAATGGGCCTTCCCATTTCGTATCAAATTTGCCTTTGCTCATATGTGTCATGGTCATAGGACGTCTGACAGTAAGGACCAGTTCTCCTTTCTGATATGCTCTGACTTTGACTTTCCGGTTAAAAGCTTTGGAGATTCGGGCCTGATACAGCTCGATATTTTGTTGAGCATACAATCGTTTTTCATCTAGAGCTTCCAACTCTTGAAGTCGAAGACGATCATTGTTTTCTGTTGTCAGTTCATTGGAGATTGCAATTCTCAGAGAAGGAATCTGGATCTCAAGGGGAAGAACAGCTTCACACCCATATACTAAAGAGAAAGGTGTACATCCGATCGTATTGCGAACTGTGGTGCGGTAGGCCCATAAACATTCACCAAGCTTCTCGCTCCAGTTGCGTTTGTTGGAAGAAACGAACTTTTTCAAGAGTTTGATGATTGTTTTATTGAAAGCTTCTGCCAATCCATTGGCTGCTGGATTATATGCTGTAGAAGCTAAATTATTAATCCGATGATCGTCGCAGAATCGAGTAAATTTCTGACTGACGAACTGCGGTCCGTTATCATGGATAATACGCCGAGAAACACCAAATCGATAGATAACATGATGTTTGACGAAGTTGATAACACTAGAAGTTTTAACTTCAGATAACGGGATTGCTTCAGCCCATTTGGAAAAGTAATCGGTTATTGCTAAAATAAACCGATGTCCTCTTGATGATGGTGGGTTGATGGGACCAATGACGTCCATGCCCCAAGCTTCAAAGGGCCATGATGCCGCTGTTGGATGTAAGAACTCTGACGGTTGATGAATAAAGTCTGCATAAATTTGACAGGCTTTACATTTCCGAGCATATTGAATAGCGTCAGCCACCATCGTGGGCCAATAATAACCCATACGTTGGATACGATCTTGAAGTTTAGGACCTGGTTGATAAGCTCCGCAAACACCATCATGTGCTTCACGAATTATCTGTTGTGTTTCTTCACCGGCAATGCATCGGAGGAGAAGACCGTCGTAAGACCGACGATATAATGTTTTCGTCGTATGATTATAATAGAATCTGAGAGATCGACGTCGAATAGAAGCTGCTTCACTCGGATTATCAGGAAGTATATCATACAAAACAAAATCTAGAAACGGGCGTCTCCAGTCTTCAATTATGGCTTCTATTTCATTAGAAAAGACATATTCCATAGTAGAATCGGAAGAAGACGAGGATATTTTTTCATACTTTAATCCAGCATCAAAGTTGAAAGAATCTTCGTCTGGTTTATAAGGAAAAGCCAAAGCCAAATTATTCTCAACACAGAATAGTTCTCGGTTATAAACCACTCTCACTTGCTGACGTTTGATTGGTATGGCTAACACAGCGGCAAGATTAGCCAAAGCATCAGCTTCTGCATTATAGGCTCGTCGAACATGTTCAATAAAAAAACCTTCAAAGGATGAGGCCATAGAAAGTGCTGCTCGATGATAAGGTATCAAATCCTGATGACGAACTTCATACGTTCCTCTGATCTGATTGACAATAAGCTTGGAGTCTCCATAAACTTCCAAATATTGAATATCTAGATGTTTAGCAAGTTGAAGACCGATGAGCAATGCATTATATTCGGCTACATTGTTTGAACATGATTGATCCAGAGAATAAGCCCTCTGAATAGTTAGTCCTTCTGGGGATACAAGAACAATCCCAACTCCAGCGACGATATCGCCGTTAGGACCTATTCTAGATGCTCTATCAAAGAATAGACGCCATGTAGGAACTTCTTCAGAAATTAGATTTGAATCCAAGACTTCATCAGGAAGCTCATCATATAATTTAGAATCTTCTGGAATTGCATGAGCAGCCAGAAAATCAGCAAGAGCCTGTCCTTTAACTGACTTCTGAGGAATATAATGCATATCGTATTGAGCTAACAAGATTCCCCAATTAGCTAGTCTGGAGTTGAGAATACCAGGTTTCTTCATCATAATCCTGATGGGATTCACTCTGGAAATGACGTGAATCGTTTGACCGATAATATAATGTCGCATTTTCTGAACAGCAAACATTAATGCTAGGCATTCTTTCTCGATTGGAGAATAACGCGGTTCAGCACCCGTCATTGTGCGACTGAGATAATAAATAGCCTGTTCATGGCCATCTTTATTTTTCTGGGCAAGTAATGCACCAAGAGAATGATCCATGGCTCGAACATATAGAAGAAATGGTATCCCCGAGACGGGAGGTACCAAAACTGGAGGGTTCATGAGATACTGTTTAATATCGTCAAATGCTTTTTGACATTCTTCGTTCCAGACGAAAGATACACCTTTCTTCAGAAGTTTGTTGAATGGTCTGCAGCGTCCTGATAAGTTAGAAATGAATCTCCTGATATAAGCAATTCTTCCTTGAAATCCTCGTAGCTCTTTTAAGGTGCGTGGAGGACGCATCTCTTGAATGGCTTTGATCTTTTCGGGATCCACGTGTATACCTTTAGCGGTAATGACGAAGCCGAGAAATTTACCACTAGAGACGCCCAGGAAGGACTTAGTAGGGTTCATTTTAAGTTGATGCTGACGCATTAAATCAAAGATAGTCTTCAAATCTTGGATATGATCCTCCTTTCGTCGACTTTTGACCGCAATATCATCAACATAGCATTCGACTATTTTCTGGAGATGTTCGCGGAATATAGTGCTCATTGCTCGCTGATATGTTGCTCCTGCATTCTTGAGACAAAACGGCATCATTGTATAACAGTATGTACCGATCGGCGTTCTGAAGGAAGTGTGTTTTTCATTATTTGGAAATATTTTGATCTGGTTGTATCCCGAATATCCATCCATAAATGACATTCGTTCGAAACCACATGTATTGTCGATCATGACATCAGTAATTGGAAGAGGAAACTCGTCTTTAGGACAAGCCGCATTGAGATCACGAAAATCTATACAGACCCGAATCTTGCCAGTCTTTTTAAGGACAGGAACGATGTTAGCCACCTATTCAGGATGTTGTTCCTCTCGAATAAATCCAGAAGCCATAAGCTTGTTGACTTCAGCTTCAATTGCATCCATGATGTCTGGACGAAATCGTCGTTGTTGTTGTTTGACCGGTTTAGCATTTGGCATGATATTGAGTTTGTGCATTGCAATCTTCGGATCTAGTCCTGGCATATCTTCGTAACTCCAGGCAAAGACATCGATATAATCACGAATAAGCTTGATCATGTCTTGCTTATCTGTTTCTAAAAGACTTTCACTGATGAATATTGGTATAGGAGAACCTTCTTCACCAACATCAATTTGGATCAGTTTATCTTCGGTAGGAGGTTCTCTCTGCTCGAACCTGAATTCCCATTGATTATCTAATCTTTGAGTCCATTGTTCCGATTCGGGTGATATTTCAAAATCATCCTCATCTTCATCATTTTCCTGCGGGCCATCAACAGAGACCATATTGACGGACAAAATAGAACGTTGAAGATCGCCAATACTCGTGTCAGAATCCCAAGAGAGAGAATCAGAAGACTCAGATCGTTCGTCTTCATCGGACTTTGAATCTTTATGGACTATATTGATAAAGAAAGCAGGAGCAATGTAACCTAAACCACATTTTGTCCTTCCGTATTTTAATGGAAGAATTCGAACAGGCATTCTTCTTCCTTTTCCATTATTGAGACTGGTTCTAAAGTCATAACCCATATTCTTGATGATATTTTTGGATTATTGACTGTAGCGACGCAGTTGTAACCTTCCAGTATCATCGTTTATGTCATCTTCTTCCAAGTTAGGAGGATTCTGGGGTCCTTTATAAAAGAAGATTGGATTTTCTCCCTTTTTTCTAGCAGGGACCACGAAGTATGATTTTTGTATGGATTCCAATGATATGTCTGTATGAAGAGTTTGAACAACCCCTATAGTTAGTGACTCTAAGTTATCTAGCAATTGTAAATAACTTTGTACATGATTACAGACATCAATATACTGCAAATGAGATGCTTCATTAATATTAAATACTGTATTTACAACAGAAGGCTGAGCCTTATCAGACTTAGTCAAATTAATGACAAAAGGGGGAGAGGAAGAGCGATCAGAAGTTTTGTTTCGATTAAGATCGATAACAAAAGGCTCAGAAGAGGTGAGCTCCCTTGAAGAAGATCGTGGATAAGTAGTACATCCACTGACTGGAATGACTAGAGTATCTGGTCTAGCCTGAGAAGGTGGAGGGGGAGTAGTACGTCCACTGACAGGAATTATCAGTGAACCTTGTGGAGCTTGGGCATGTGATGCCTGAGCAGGTGATGAAGTAATACGTCCATTGACAGGAATTATCAGTGAGCCTTCTTCGGATGATCTAACAGACTGCGGAGGAGTGATACGCCCTTTTACAGGAATAACAAAAGTGCCAACTTTTGCTATTTCATCATCATTATCCATAGCTTGCAAGACTTTTGAGTATTCATCTTTGTACATGCGAGCGTCATTGAAGTAAGCTTCAACTCCTTTGAATGGATAGAGATCCGCAACTTCCTTTTGAACTTCTCCATTATCATCAACATATTTGAAACACTGATGAAGGGTCGAAGGAACGACATTATGTTCATGCAAGAATGGTCTCCCCAACAGAGCATTGTATGAGCAACCATGATTGTCGATGATGTAAAAAGTAACTTTAGTGCGAAGATCGCCTATTTGAAATTTGAGACGAATCTTGCCCAAAGACTCACTTTTTCCTTGATTAAATCCCAAGATGGTAGTGATAGTGCTGGAAAGGCTATGTACAGGTATCTTCAGTGCGTCTAGCATTGCTTTTGGCATAATACTAAGAGCAGATCCTGGATCAATCAGGAGACGATCAACCTTCATAGAATCAATATATCCTGTATGATATAAAGGACGGTCATGTCGATTATCCTCTAGCAGCATATCGTCCTGCGTAAAGGTAATGTTTGGAATAAATTCCAATACATTGTGGCAATGAGAAACAGGTTCTATTTCCAACTTCTTGAGAAGAGTTAGGCAGGTTTCTGCTTGCAGTAGTACTTCACTTAGAGTTTCTCGAGTCTCTTTAGAGAGGCGTAAGAGCTCGAAGATTGATAATTTAGCTGGGGTATTGGCTAGTTGAGCTAATATATCAAAATTATAAGGCTTTTCAAGTCCTATAGGAGATGACTTCTTCAATGGTTTATCGAAGCGGACTTGTTGTTTGCCTTTGTCAGCTGCTGTTGGTTTAGAAGGAACTGTCTCAACAGGAACATTTAAAGGATCTTCAGTAGAGACTGGTGTTGAAGCTGTAACCGGAGGGACGTCAGAAGTTTCTTCAGGAATCTCAGCATAATCTTTCAGATATATTTTTTCTGACCGAGTTCCAGCATGAACTTCAACTTCAGATTCTGGTTCAAGGTCTATGGAAACCATGCTGCAATTCTTTATTTTGCTCTTGGTTCTTTTATGTTTGATGAGAGCTTCATTCCAGAAACCAAGGCCAACACGAGATTGATTATATCTCATAGTGATGGCCAAAGGTGCTCGGAGTCCCTTGCCTGAATTCAAACCAGGAGCAATGGCTAGATCATAACCCATCTTCACCATCAATTCATGAGATTGTGAACTGTATAGATGAAAAGCAGGCTTGTACCTATCTTCAAATTGAGATACAGATTTTATTTCCATAGGGAGTGAATTTCCTGCTGAGATAAAAGTAGAGGTTAGATAAAAATCGGGTGTGAAACTAGAAGTCACATTGTATGACTTAGTGTTCCCGAGCTTCTTTTTAGATGAGGAAGTCTTCCGAGGAGAAGAGGAAGACGTTTCAAACTCCGTCATTAAATCCGGGTGAATCCACATGATCTCTCCCTTCTTAGTTGTGACAGGAACAAGTTCGTCATTCTGTGCTGGTAGGATGTTTACAACTTCGAAAGTTGCTTTGGGGATAGGAACAATCCCACTTTCCACCATTAAGGGGGGAAAGTCACCGAACTGCATTGAAATTACATTTACTGTGACTGTTTTGTCTTTGGGTGTTAATGTCACAGCTCCTGATTTAATCATCTCTTGAATCTTCCCTTTTAATACATAGCAAGACCGGATTGTATGACCCAGCATTCTATGATATGGACAGTATTTTGGATGATCTATCTTATTGGCTTCATCAGGCTTTTTAATTTCTGGCAATTGAATCTTATTACCTTTGAGTAAGCATTCAAAGATACCCTGAACATCATCATCGTCGAAAGAATATTCTTCCTTCGGCTGAGGAGATCTCTGTTGTTGATTTGTTGGAGCTAGAGTAGCTTGGGTAGTCTTTACCTCTTGACAACTGTTTTGGAGATTGACTTCAAGAGCTTCTTTTCCTTTGCGATTGTTGGGTCGAGTACTATTGCTAGCGCTCTGATTTGATTCCTTGGGAGCCATTTGTACCCCCAGACCCTTGAAGGTCTCAGCACTGACTTCAGCAGCCTTGGCACTGACAATGAAAGAAGGCCAATCTTGGAACTGAGTAGACCCTGTCCACATGCTGATAATTGGTAAGAGATTTGACTTACAAGTGTCGATGGTAACAGCATCGGGAGTTCCGAGAGGCATTTTGAGGGCTTCTCTTCTGAATCTTTCAATGAAGTCCTCGGTGGTTTCATTATTTTTCTGTTTAATTCTTATGAGGGCTGACATGGTCATGTCGTTGAGCCCTTCATAGAATCGTTCAAGAAACATTTGCTTGAAACCGGCAAATGAGGTAATGCACCCATCAGGGAGACTTCTATACCATTCATAAGCCGTTCCTTTGAGACATCCAATGAACACCCGAGTAAGGAGGGCGTCACTTGGTTGCAGTTGATCAGTCATTACTTCAAAATGATTAATGAACTGACTTGGGGAGGTTGTCCCATCGTAGAAAGAGATGGTCGGAGGTTTGTATTTTGGTGGATACGATACCTGCTTCTATTCTATCGGGCAAGGTTGCTTGATACCTAACCTTTGCAAACCATCCTTCTGTTTGAATGCCTCGAATTGTGTTCGGAGATTCTTTAACTCTTCAGAAACAATTCCAGAAGACTGGGGAGTTGTAACTTGTTGAGTATAATTAGGAGGAGGGACTGCAGCATATGTACCACCCCCAGCTCCAGACTGACTTGGAGTGGGTTGTTCAGAAACATTAGATTGTACCCCCGGAATAGTAGAGGGTTCCGGGTTTGGAACAACAGGAGTATTTAATATAACTGGAGGAGCTGTCTGTTGGACTTGCTGAGTTTGATGCTGAGCTTGCATAAGAGTGTGCATAGCATTCAACGTATCTGCCATAGCTCGCAACTGTTGTTCTAAGGAAGAAATCCTTTGTTCGTGAGCTTCGGTGCTAGTTGAAGGTTCATGATCGCCCTTTGCCATGTAAGTGGTAATCATTCGAGGAATAGATAATGAAACAGTCTGTTCTGAATCATCACTGTGTGAATTAGTATCTTTCCCAGGGCTTTTTACGGGAGTCAATACTGGAAAATTGGACTCTCCAAGGAAGTCTTCTGTGATCTCCGGATTACCACTTGGATGAGAAGAAGAAGAGGCTCTGGTCAAGGCTCCGGTCCTGGATCGGGTGCCGAGATAAACACCATCTTCAGAGTCTGATATAGCATCAGACCGTATGCTACCTCCAATATTTCTGGAGGTCATGTTGACAGAAGCATAAAGAGGTTCATCTTCATCCAACATTGGTTCATATTGAATCCATTCGAAAACAGATTGTCTTTTTGGTGAACAACAACATTGAATTACAATTCGAGGTTGGAAATTGCAACCATGCTTTTTATGGCAAATATGAGCAATATCATAGCCTGATGGAGTGTCAATTCTCTGTTTATTTTGCAAATATTCCCGAAGATCTGTAGGAACAGATTGGGAAGTACTTGAAGATAGTTTTTGTGTAGAAACTTGTCTTTTGTTCTTCTGTCTTCTTGGTTCCTGAGTGTATAAAGACTGATTAATTTAAGCCACATAGTTCTTGGCATATTCTGCATCAGGGTCTAATATACTTGTCTCAGTAGAACCGAACCGATTCTGATTAAGCTTGTTACGAAGATCCGTAGGAGTTTTGACTTTAATATCAGTCTTGGATACTTGTAATTTGCCTTTCTCAGACCGAGAAATTTTGAGAGAAGGAAGATGAGTATTATTCCGACTAGGAGTCGGTAATAATCCATCTTTGGAGGAATTAGCCAAAAGACGTTTTCCATTGTTTGATCTAGTAAGAGTACTAGTCAAATTAACTCCAGAGGTAAAGACCTTAGGAGTAGAGGAGTTGACTAAAGAGTCTTTCTCCTTGGTTGGCACAAGATGTGCAAGTTGAGGGAGAATCATTTGTATGTTCTGTGGAAGAGAACCCCCAGCCTGATTTTGAGAAACAGTCAAAGGACTATATCTGTTAGCATACGCTGACTTCAGTTTGGACTTCTGGTCATACGCTGCCTTTTTATTAGCATACGCTGGCTTTGGCTTAGCGTACGCTGCCTGATGTTGGCTTTTGTACGCTGCCTTTGCCGTACACTGCCCTTTGAATGCTATACGCTCAGAGTCATCAATGGCTAAAGAGCCAACTGCTGTCGTAAGAATAGAGGGAGAAGGGACTTTGACATGTCCAGAGATGGTTTTCCTTGTACACGCTGACTTGGTTAAAGAACCAACTTTGTCAGCGTGACTAGGAGAAGCCACTGTTGCCGTGTTCCGTGAAGCCGAAGTGTGCTTCATGGAAGTTGAAGACGTGTTCTTGTCAGCATGAGAAGTGACAGAAGCGTCTCGGACTTCTGCAGAAGACTTAGGGACATAGACGGAGCGTCCCTTCTTCTTGGCAGCAGGAAGAGCGGAGGAAGAAGTGCGGCCCTCCTTCGCCTTGAGCATTTCTTCATAAGCCGATTGGTCGAATTGTACAACCATCGTCTTCTTCGTCAAGCCGATCGACGAAGTATCGCATTGAGTTGTTGCTATCTCGTTGGAGGAGACAGCTTTTCCCAGCAGAGTCGCCAATTTATTTTCCATAAATAAATTCACTTTATTTATTTTGTATCTGAGAAAATTACAACTGTAGGAATCTAATCTAGAAGACGATTACTTTATCCCTTGGACGATGCGATGAAGAATACTCGAACTTTGAAGAACTTGGACAGCAACTGGGCAATCTCTCTGTTCTCTCTGAAATTGACTGTAGTGTCTGATGAAGATGAAGAAACTCTTTTTTTATAGAGTTCAGGATAACTGTCCTTAAGCATACGCTCAGGTAGTTACTTGACGTGTGCATAACTGCAGGGACGCGTGGCTAATTCTGATGGAGACACATTAGCGTACGGTTGAAAGTAGTGGAGCATGTTCAGGAGAGATTGATGGCATGGATGCCACGTTGCATAACTTCTAGAGAAATAGATAATTGGTACAGGACACGTGAGAACGTGTGTTGACTGTAATCCTGAATATGGTTGCTGTAATACGCTGCCTCGTTGAAGGAGAGTTATACGCTGACTTGGATGATGTAGAAACAAAATAAAGCTGATATGCTCACTGGAGAAGAAAGGAGTCGTACGCTCACTTGATGAGGAAGGAGTCGTATAGACTTCATATGCTCACTGAAGAAGGAAGGAGTCGTATAGACTTCATACGCTCACTGAAGAAGGAAGGAGTCGTATAGACTTCATACGCTCACTGAAGAAGGAAGGAGTCGTATAGACTTCATACGCTCACTGAAGAAATGGCCACGTGGCCATCATCAATCTTCTCTGATACGCCATATCTTCAAAATAACTGTCAAAAGATTTTCTCGAGCGTCGTGACTGCAGATATGACGGCTGACAGACTGTCAAAACTGACAGTAATGATGGCTTTTACATTTATGAGACATGCTGAGCTGTCCTCGCAAAAGACAAAACCGGCTCTTTGAAAACCTATACGACGGCTAGCCTCCATTGGACAGCTGTCTTTGCACAAAAGACGACGTGTCAGATTCATCCTTTATTAAATATATGCCGTACTGTCATCCCAGAAAATAATAAAATATTCACTGAGCGTATGGCCTGTAGATGAGCGTATGGCCTTGACTGAGCATATGGCTTTGAGCGTATGGCTTGGACTGAGTCTTATGTCAGCGTGTCATAATTTTCACACCCTACAGAGGGCCCAGCGAACCGCAGAGATTAGTTTGACCGTAAAGCAGCTCGCGGCTCGCAGTGGGGGAATTCTACTGTCCTTCTTCGGGTACAAGCTCGACGAAGCCGACTTCTCTTTTTCATGTTTAAGGCCTGTGCAAAATTTTATTTTGTCTTATTCTAATACTTTATTTTTTCTATTACAAAATTTTATGTATACTTTGTTAATTTATATTGATGTTTTCCCCTATTTATAATACAGTAGAAAATTTCTAACGGTGCTGCGCATTCCGAAGTGCGACGTGAGTGAGAAAACTTTCGTGAGAAACTTGAAGTTTATCCCGGTGCTGAAAGAACTCGACATTAGCTACTGCCTCAATATCACGTCGACTGGAATATTTTTTGCCGGAAGTATTGCCACCGTCTGGTCAAGCTGAGGAGGAACATGCCCCCTCCATATTTTATGGTCAGGAACAGAATCGTGCTGAATGCGTTCAACGAGACGGAGGGAAAGGCCGTGGCCGATTCAATGTCGCGTCTCAAGCACCTAGAGATGGGCTCAGGTATGTTCAACGGAGACACGCTTTGATCTATCATATGCAACTGCAAAGGTCTTCGCGTGCTCGACATACGTGGGTGCTTCAACGTGCACCTCAACGACGACCTTAGAAAAATTTGTGATTTAATACAGACGTTTAAACGACCCTTTGACGATGTATTACCAGAGGAACGTGGATACGAGATGTATAGTGATTTAGATCCCATCAATCAGGGCTGGGGTGAATGGTTCTTCTGACATTAACATGCATGCATGCATGCATTTCTTTGTATTTTTTATATTCATATGATATGAGTAATTTATCCTTAATGCAATGGGTTATTGATGTTAAAGTAATTTATGCCACCTAAGATTCACAATACAAAAAAAGATAATAGGGTTGGAGATGCTCTTAGTCTGGGTATCATCTGATCTATTGACATCCTTAATGCAAAATTATCCAAATTAATGTTAATAGACTATGTGAAGACAAATTTTGACGGTGCAAATAGCCCTGATACTTACTATTTCAGTGATTAACATTACGAGTTCATTGAACTCATCTGGAATTCATTTCATCCATACAAAAGTGGTTTTGTAGTGGTTTTGTTCACCCACCAAAGTGGTTTTCACCTTTAGTTTGACACATGTCAAATTTTTACACGTGTCAAATTTTTATTAGAGGGTGAACAAAGCTCCTAGTATTTGTGGGTGAACAAAAATGAACTCTTAACATTAATACAACATCTCAGTGTAATCATATCCAAGAGATTTTGACGTTTTCCAACACAATGGTGTCATTTTACCTTGTTCAAGATGAATTTTGGCGGTTCAAATTTTACTTTTTCACAATCCTTTTAAATCTATTTATACAGCGAAACAACCAACCTATTCATCTTCAACAGCCTTCAAGACCAATTTATATAGATTCAAAACCAAACTAAACAGCCAAACTATTAGTTTAGATTAATTATACTCAGATTTCTTTGTGTATTAAAACAAATTAAATTTGATTATAATTAGAATTCTCCGTGTTAAAAGCACGGAGAATGGACATTCTCCGTATTAGTAGCACAGAGAATGTCCATTCTCCGTTTTAGAAGCACGGAGAATGGCCATTACCCGTCCTAAATTATTCCATACTAAGTTAAAAGCATATAATAACACCCAAAAATGATAATAATGGAAGTCATTGTAGGTCATTGAATATCCTCAACTTCCAATAAGGAATAAGAAAAGTCGGTTAGGAACGTGTATATATATACATAGGGGTCCACATTCATTTGGGTAGGTTGCACATTTAACATGGTTCCCAAAAAATCTTCTGGTTGGGAACCATGGCCAGAGTCTTCTTCCCGTCGTCGTCGTCTAGCCTCTCCGCGTGGAGCACCCTCTTCGCCGCCTCCGGCCCATGACTGGCTGGCAGAGGCTGCGGACTTCCTGACCTCCTGCGGGTTGACACTGGAGGTCATTGCTCGACCTCTTCATCCGGCGTCCAACTTTGACCTGGTGTTGATCACTCCGGAGGAACGGAATTCTCTGAAGAAGAGGGAAGGGTTACGTCGCATGTGCCATCGTGCGGGTGTGTGCACCCTGCAGGACTTTGAGGAGGTCCTCCGCGAGGCTAGTGAGGGGTCTACGTAGACCTCTTTTTTTTTGTTTTTTTTGTTTTTTACAGTTTTGTTCCCTACTCTTGTATCCTTCGCTGGAGAATGTTCCGGCGAAGAAGCTTGGATTTCAATGCAATCTAATATTTTGTTAACTCAATTTGGTTTCGGTTGCAAGCGACTAATTATTAACAAATCTTGTTACGTCAAATCCATATATCTTTGAAGATATCTCCATCAATGACTTGTTACGTCATAGAATTGATTATGCTGCTAGAGTCAAGTTTTGTCGTCAAATCCATATATATGTGACTAATTATTTTATGAATTTTTTAATTAACTATTTTAATTATCACAACCTATATAAAAATAATAGGGATATTTAGACTTTAGGCCTCAAATAAGTTTTAGAATTTGTGTTTGGGACTCCATATTATACATAATTAGTATTTTGTGTTTGAAAAGTGTCACTAATATTTCAAAATTGTCAACAAAAGAGTCACTAATTATTTTTGTTACACTTTTGAGACCCAAACACTAATTATGTATAATATTGAGGCCCAAACACAAATTTTATAACTTATTTGACTGAAAATGAAAAAAAAATTGTAAATGAAAAATCAATCGACTCATTCAAGTATATACAAAGTAAACTAGAGGACAACTTTGAGTGGCTTAATTTTACTCTTTTCAAGTACATAGTCTTGTTAGCAAGTCGTCAAACATGCCTTAATTTCAAAAATTCAGTCAAAAATTCGAAAAATGGAAATGTTGATATTATAAACTTCATATTCTTAAATATGTTGTCAAATTTCGTTAATTAAACATGTTTCCACCACATTTTTTGTGCAAAATTTTTAATAATTTATTCGGAACACGTTTAAAACTTCGCATGCTTAAAGTTTATGTAGTGATTTCACGTAGATATTATAGTAATAAATTTAACTTTGGAAAGTAGTTTTTCAAATTAGGGTCTCAGAATCCAAAGGTTTCCACTTTCCGAGGTCATATAGTACTTGAAACTACTTTCATTGTGGATGTTCATATAAACTGAAAATTTTAAACGGTCAAATCTTCCCTCTTCTTCTCCCAAATCCTGCCCCAAACGACTGCTTAAAATTATCAAATGCTGCCGAAGAAACAACGACCGTCTCCGAAGGAAAAGAATCCACAAAAGGATATGATACAGGTCCGAAGGACAGAACTTGCAAGGACAGCGAAAGCTAAGATTGTGGCTGCTAGGGCAATGGCCGAAAGGGCAAAGGCAGAAGCAGCAGCTACGGTGAAAGCGACGACGACAGCCAAGCCACCTGCAAAAAAGCCTAAAAAACTCATTGCTCGACAAAGGCCTGCAAATCTATCTTCGATACAGAGTCGTCGGAAGAATCAACTTATGAAAATCGAAGGCGTACTCAAGCGAAGGCTATGGTGGCAACGGATATAGAGTCATCAGCGTACTCTGAGGATTCTAAATTCTCGTCAGAAGAGAAAGATAAAGAGGAAGAGCTATCATCAAATAAGTCCCAAGATGGAGAGGAGGTATAAAAAATTTCAGACTCTAAATCTAAGAGGACTTACAAAAAACATTTTAAGGCTGTTATGCCTAAAAGAGCGATTAAGATGGATGATGTTGAAGACGAAGCCTTCCTGGATATATTAAAATTCTATCAGTTAGAGAAACTGAACAAATCCTGTCTTGGGAAAATCTCCCAAACAATAGTAATAGAATTTTACTCAAATCTTCAGGCTGAAATTAAAGAAAAAGAAGAGGATCAACAACTGGTATTTCTGAGAGGAAAACTGATTAGGGTAAATGCTGCTGTCATCAACGAATTTTTTCAATTTGATCCAGTTCTTGAATTTTATATAAAAGATATTGATAATTGTAGAAGCATGGAATTTCACAACCAAAAAGCCCATGCGACAGACACTACATGCGCTAGAACTCAGACGAAGAACTTCACAGTAAAGTCAAATAAGTATAGACATTTGAAGAAGGACTTTTTATTTATATATAAAAGTCTATTACATGTCTAGAAAAGGTTGTACAAAGAAGAATTTCTACAAAAGAAAGATCCTAGATCTACAGCCAGCGGCCACCATGCGCCTCCAGATAGGCGCAGCGGCCACCATGCGCCTCCAGATAGGCGCAGCAGCCACCATGCGCCTTCCGATAGGCGCAGCAGTCACCATGCGCTGTCAGTTAGGCGCAGCAAATACCATGCGCCTCCATCCAGGCGCATCCCATCATCTCTTCAGCAGCCCAGTTATGTGCATCCCTTCAGCCAAATTCTTCCAGCCAGGCTCACCTGGCCGAGCAGAGCCCAGTTATGTGCCGCTCTTCCAACCAGGCTCGCCCGATAAATGCTTCGATACACAAAGCATTTAACCCTCTGGCTGGAACCAAGGAAGAGAAGAGCACCGCAAATGCTGTGGCCAGGAGAGGCTTCGAAAGAGCCTCCAAAGCCGAAGGAAGACCGTGATCGAAACCGCGGCTAAAGGAGCAGCTTTCGACACGATCAAAGTGGGGAAACCCCACTTTGCAGGAAGAGAGAGCCTTGCACTGCCATTCCGATCTACGGCTCTTCCGGAATAACGGAGACGAGGCTCGAGCATCCCTATCTTTGGATGCAACATGCACCTTCCGCCTGCCTCAAAAGCCCTCGACTCCGTCTTTTGGATGTAACAGTCACCTTCAAGTGCATCAAAGACAACACAACGTCTCATTTTCACCCTCGGGAGCACTTCGTCAACAGAATGCACCCGCATGTTCAAGTTCATGTTGGAAGTACATGAGGGAATGAGAAGCAAACCTTCTCTCCATGCCACTATTTATAGGCCGGGCAGATCAAACCCACGCGCCAAGTGGATAGCCCTCCGAATTCCGTGCAATGAATTTACATTAAATGGATGAACCGGACGCTTCGAATTCAGCCAAACGGCTATTTATAGCACTCGAAGAGCGAGACAGCCGCATCATTAAAAGACATGTCCGATGCGCCAGCCAGACAACGCATCACACAGACGCGCCCTTCGGCATCAGGCGCATCACACAGACGTGCCCTACAGTACTCGGCGCATTATAGAGGGTACGCCCCCACACATCTCCATACCGAGTGGAACGCCAACCGATGCGCCCACTCAGCTGTCCATCGAACGTCACCAACATTAAATGCTGAACTGACAGAGTTGGCAGCACGCCTCCCAAAGTCTGAACAGTTGACAACTTTATTCAGAAAACGAAGCGTCGGCAACGTCAGCATCATCATGACTCTATTCCGACGGCTACTGCCACGTGGCCACCCGCATGCGCCTCTACGGCCATACGTCCACACTCGCATGCGCCTCTAACGCCATGCGTCCACACCCGCATGTGCCTCTACGGCCATGCGTCCAAACCAGCATGCGCCTCAAAAGCCATGCGCCTCAGACCCTTCACTGATCCCTAAAGACAGAAGAAGAGTCTCCGGTTGAAGTTTTGTATGCGCCTCAAAAGCCATGCGCCCCAGACTGATCTCTGATCCCGAAAGACAGAAGGAAGGTCACCTGCATGCGCCTCAAAAGCCATGCGCTCTAAATGGTTTATAACTCCTAAAGGTTATGAGCCGCAGCCTCCTCCTGTGCCCAATCCAAGGCGCAGCTCACCAGATCACTCCTCTCCACCAAATTCGAGATCTTCGAACCATGAGACGACGACACGTGTCCTTTGACTCAACTCATCCGAGATTTCAGCAATGGAAAGATCTTCCCTCTGCTACGTGCCGGCTCACAACAGCAGTATGAAGAGTTCTCCCCCTCGATCAGGGCGCAGCATCCATGCGCCTCCATCAGCAACCTCCACGTGGCGTCCCCACACCGGCGCATCCTACATGCGCGCATGAGCAGCCAGCCTACAAAACTATAAATAGAAGGATCATCCCCTTCACACACACACAGAGACTCAGAACACAAGACTCACAGAGAATCCACAACAGAGAATCACCGGAGAGGCAGTTCTAGACACTCAACGTCTTCCTCCTCTCAGCAAGCTCCAGCACCCAGAGCAATCAACACCTTCAGAGAACCGATAACCGCCGTCAGCCGGTCAACGGAGTCAACACATTACCACTCGCTCCATTGGCACTAAGGACCCAGCTTAAACAAAAGTGTACTCCTAGGACTACATCTAAGTCCTATATTGTATCACTGTTCTGTTTGTATTAAGATTTCAATCAAAACAATTTTAATGGCAAACAAGCTGGCGACTCTGCTGGGGACTTCTTTCTCCTCTACCGAGAAAGTCGTGTCACAGGCCGACGACGTGAAGGTGGGCACCTCCCACAAGACGCTGGTAGTGCGCCTCAATCAACAGGCGTACGAGGAGTTCATTTCTGAAGGAAGTGCGAGTCCTTCGAAGCGGCTGTCAAAGTCGAAGAAGACCCGCGCAGTCTGGGTGCGCAAAGTCGACGCCTCGGGCACCACCGTCGAAGGGGATGCGCCCGTCCAGCCTTCCCTTCCTGCTGACGTCCTCAGCAGTCAAGGTGCGCCCGCTGATGCAGCGCATCTTTCGGGGAAGCGTGCGGCTGACCACGTTCCCCAGCCATCTTCCTCTCAGGCGAGGAAGATACGTCGATGGAGCAGGGGCGCAGCCAATGCCCCGTGCATTACTTCTGATGTGCCACAAAGAGCCTCTGTCTTTGACAGACTCACTCGCTGTAATGGCGAGGAGAATTTGGATGCTGAGTACTATGCGCCCCAGCGGGCTAGTACGAAGAAATCCAAGGCGGCACGAGCCATGCGCCACAAACGAGCTATGCCAGCAGTCGGCCAGAGGCACGCGCTTACAATCACGTGTGCTGCCGATGGCAAGCTGTACAAGGTTGACTCAAGTGCTTCTGCACCGACAACGAGTCGACCTTCGAAGTCCTCATCTCGCTTGGGCGCATTCACTGCGTGCACAACCAAGCCGAGAGAGGCAAACTCTGTGGTCTTGAACTCCCGCGCCTCCTCTGGTTGTGCGTTCGAGGTCCGTTCAAGTCACTTCAAATGCTGTGGTTCCCCCACTACTGATCGTGATGCCTGCTTGGTATTAGATCAGGGGGCACAGCAGTCACCCGACTACCCAGGCGCTTGGCCCTGCCATGCGCCTGAGAGGGGTGTGAGGGTAGCACTCTCCTCCAACGACTTGCGCAACGTGATCACTCACAAGCGCCGGTCAGGAGAGTTGACCAACGAAGCACGATGCGCCTCTCACGGGGCACACTTGTGCAGTGGTTACCATCAACTGCTGTTGCAAGACGGCAGTACCGCCAAAGCAGTCGGTCTTCCAATGGCTACAATCATCGACACCCCTCCGACATCGCCTTGGGACGAAGGTGTCAGCAGAAGAGGAACTAAAGATTGCGTCATGCAACGTGATCTCCAATTCCTCATCTGTCCGGAAGACGACTGCCAATTCCTCGTCTTCATCCAAAAGCTAGCCGAGGAAAACCAAGGCAGCTGTCACGACCTCTGGAGTGTTCGAAGGCACTCGGTCGAGGAAGAAGTCCTTGGAGGAAGCTGGGGGTAGCCAGACCCTTGTCGAGCCTCCTTCCGAAGACGAAGATGTCCAAAGCACAGCTGCGGCGGATCTTCATCAAGGCGAAGATGGCCTCCCTGAAGCCCCTCAAAAGGACGATGTCCTCCAGGACACCGCCGGGGGTAGTGCTGAAAACGAAGAGGCCCTTCAAGACAGAGCTGAGGGCAGTCAGGCCCTTGCAGATGCGCCTGTCGAAGACGAACTCCAGAATGTGGCTGGGGGTGGCCAAACACCAGGAGAAGTCACTCCCCCACATGAGAGCGAGGCTGAGAGCGAAGCCTCAACTAATCCAGCCACTTCCGGCCGTGTCATGACAGTATACATGACCGGGGGTGATCTTGAGACTGATGCGCCGCCACAGGACATTGTCCAGCGCATAGACTCGCTAGAGGGAGGACTCAAAACCCTCTCTGCCTCAATGCAAGCACTGACTCAAGCAGTGTTTGAGATGCGGTCGGCCTTGATCAGGACACCTTCAAATGGTCCCGACCCAGGAGCCAATGGAGAGTCGAGTGTGCCCCTCCAGCGGACACCCTCAGACACAGAAGCACCCCGGATATCGGAGCCCTCAAACGCTCCACTCCAGGTAGTACCTCCTTTCCCGACTCCTAGCTCCACGGAGGACGTGGTCGAAATGATCAAAGATCTGCGGGAGCGCTTCGAGTCCAAGAACAGGCAGGAGGAGCGCCAGAAGATGGGCATTCCCCAGCCTTATCCCCTTGAGTGGAACAAGGTGGTTTATCCCCCAAAGTATAAACCACAAACACTCACGCCGTATGACGGGAAGGACTCTCCACGACGGTACCTGACGTACTTCCAGTCGCAGACAGGGCATCTTCCAAAGGAGGACGCGCTCCTCACCAGCATCTTTGTTGGGGCCCTGAAAGGGGTGGCGTATGACTGGTACTGCAGCCTCCCCGATAATTCCATATCGTCCTTCGACGACCTGACACGCCTCTTCCTCGACCGCTTCTACGACGGTGGGAAGTACATGACGATGGCGTCTCTCATTGAGATACGCCAGAAGGACAAGGAAACGGTTCGGGCATTCATCGAACGCTTCCGTCAGGCCTGCTTCAGGCTACCTCCAGGCATGCCAGAACATGCGCTTCTCTCCGCTTGCAGTATGAACATGCTGCCTGCAGTAAAGCTCTGGCTTAACTCTACTCCCCCTCTCGACTGGAGCTCCCTAATCATTGAAGCTGAAGCTGCAGAGAAGAAGGCGGCCAATGCACGTCTTCTGGGTGTTAGCTTCCCCGCCTTTGACGATAAGGGGAAAAAGTCCGCAACCAACAACTCCGGACGAGAAACAAAGGGGAAACAGGCATTGACTGTTAATGCCTCGAAGGGCGCATCTGCGCCTACTCAAAAGCCTCTACTGGCACCGAGACCCAAGGAGGTGTATTCATTCAATGATGACGACACCCTGCAACTCTTTGAGATACTGAAGTAGGGTGACAAGATCAAGCTTCCGGACCCGAAGCGGCCCGATGAAGTCAGGAAAGTGGACAACCCGAGGTACTGTCACTACCATCGGTTTGTCGGACACCCGACTAAGGACTACTACGTCCTCAAAAATTACATCCAGCGCATGATCAATGCGGATGTAATCTCCGTCGACTACGAAGAGAAGACGGTGTCAGCTAATATGGTGTCACTTCAGTTCGGCACCTTGCCGCCGACTACCACACAAGATGGCGTCGTCCCCATCCCTAAGGCGACAATGGAGGTGGTGAATTTGCCACCCACCCGTGACAATGTGAGTGGACTTGTCCCACTCACCACATCTCGAGGAGAGGTCCTCTGGGTTCACCCCGACCTCGTCTCCGAGGTAACTCAACCGGAGGTACGCCCTACCTCCAAAGCAAAAGGCAGGAAGATCAAGTCTTGCCGCACGGTCTCTTCTTCAACGGAAGAGGCGCTTCCTGTGCAGACACGTGCACAACAGAACTCCCAGCCCCGTGAAGCTGCCGCCGAAGTGGTGCCTCCTAGCACCATCCCTGAGGAGGGTCCATCCAAGCCCTCGGCAGCCAATAAACAAAAGCAAGTGGAGGCCCGTTTCGACAGACCTCTGCGGAAAGAAAATGCTTCGGGGCTAGCCAAGCCCCACAATTTTGACATTCTAGCACAACTGGCCAGTACTCCTGTACGCTTGTCTTTGTTCGAGCTCCTGCGTCTCTCCAAGGACTCCCGAGAAGCTCTCTGCGAAGCTCTGAAGGATGCCGAATCCTTTCTCAGTCAGGTCAAGCAGCCTGAAGACCTCCCAGCTACTTGTGCACACTGTCATTGTGCGGATGAAGTTATCCCAAACATAACCTTCACCCAACAAGACATGCTGCTCAAGCATCACCGACATAACCGACCGTTGTATTACACAGGGTACATCGGTTCGGTAAAGGTGAGCAGGATTCAGATCGATCCGGGGTCTTCCCTAAGCATCATTCCAAAGGCGCTGCTATCAAAGTTGGGGATCCCAATGCACCGGCTGGCGCCCTCCAATACGACCATCAGCGGTTTCAACGCCAGCAAGAGCGAGCCACTGGGCAAGATCCGGCTGAAGTGTCACATCGGTAGCCTCAAAACTGAGGTGACTTGTTATGTGGTGGATGCCGAGGTCAACTACAACATCTTACTCGGACGACCATGGTTACATGAGTACATGGTGGTGCCCTCCACGCTCCACCAATGCATGAAATATGTATCCACCAACGGCGTCATCCGGACGGAGTTTGCAGATATCGATCCCTTCAAAGGGATTGAGGCCTACTTCACCGATTCCGACTTGTACAAGCCACTTGACGAGGAGGAAGCCAACGACGTCGATGATGAAACAGAGACGGCAACAGAGCCGGACTTGGAGCCCGAAGTGACTCCTGACGTCCCCTTAAAAATCCGTCTGAAGGGGAGACCACCCCAGAAGGCGCCTCCAATGAGCATCAAGCTATCAGGAAAAGCGCCAGCTCGCGAAGCTCCCCTGAAGATACGCCTCAAGGGGAAGCCACCACAAACAGCGGCTCCCATGGTGGTAAAATTACAAGGGAAGGCGCCACTCATCGAAGGCGCAACTGAGGCACCCCTCAAGGTGCGTCTTAAAGGCAAGCCGCCGCAGTCTTCCAAGATGCCGGAGAGGGCTCACATAACCCTCTCAGACCCCAAAGTCAGAGCGGTGGAGGACTCTCCTGATCCGGCCCCAGTGCTTACAGACGAGGAGCTTGGCGACTATATCTCTGCTGATGTAGACGCACCCTCCTTCGACAATGTAATCCCACGGGATAAAATCTTATACTTTATCAATAATAGAGTGTCTTTCAATTATTCTTGTCTTCCACACTGGAATGCCATGTATACATTAGACAACGCTCTACGGTCGTTGCAAACACAAGTAACGACCGTCTACCACAATCAAATAGTCCCGTCTCAAGGAGTCTTCATAGTCCCTCCACGAAGCCGAGACGAAGGTACCATCATCTCGGGCAAAATCGAGCGTCGTCGGGACCTCCCGTCAATCGAGCCCGAACCTGATACCGGCAGAGTACAAGCCTATCGGTACACGGATGCGGCTAAGCACATCATCCAAAAGATGGGCTACGACCTGAAAAGCAATAAAGGCCTAAACTATGGCAAGGGTCGGCATCTCCCTGTTCGGCTTTCGATGCCCAATGGAAAGCCACAGGATTACTATAATCGGACTCGACGGGGGTTAGGCTATGTCACGCCGCCATCAACTCCAGAGAGTTCAGACGCAGAAGACATAGAACATTCCCACTCGTCTGAAGCATCGACGTGGGATTCCGATACCAGTATCGGATCAGTCTTCAGGAAAGTGCTGCCAACTAACATGACATCGGCGCAACCTCAGAAAGATGAAGGCGAAGACCAACCGCCGGAACCCTTCGAAGAGGAACCCTGGGCTCAACGCCTAGGAGAACAATGGGAGTCTCGTTTTGAGTTACGAGAACCTCCCACCGAAGACGAAGTCGAGCAGATCGACCTCGGGGATGGGTCTTCTTCTAAACCCATCTTTATTAGCAAAAGCTTGGAAGGAGAAGACCGAGAATCTTTAGTCCAACTGGCTAAGGAATATATTGACGTCTTCGCCTGGAGCTACGAAGACATGCCGGGTCTCGATCCACAGATCGCGATGCATAGGTTGAACATCTTACCAGATGCCAAACCTATCAAACAACAACAGCGACGCTTCCGCCCGGACATCATGAACGCCATCGATCAGGAGGTGGACAAGCTCTTGACCAGTGGCTTCATCCGTGAGAAACAACACCCGGACTGGGTAGCCAACATCGTCCCTATCACCAAGAAGAATGGGAAGATACGAGTCTGTATCGACTTCAGGGATCTCAACTCTGCTTGCCCGAAGGATGAATTCCCGCTCCCAATCACCGATGTAATGATCGACAACACATGTGGCTTTTAACGCATGTCCTTCATGGACGGGTATTCAGGCTACAATCAAATCAAGATGTTCCCCGATGACGCAAAACACACGTCATTCAGGACTCCGAAAGGTGTTTTCTGCTACACAGTAATGCCCTTCGGCTTGAAGAATGCCGGTGCAACGTACCAGCGAGCTATGAGCACCATCTTCCGTCAATATCTTCGCAAGACAGTTGAGTGCTATGTTGACGACATCGCAGTCAAGAGCCGCCTCAAAAGAGATCACTTACAAGACCTGAAGACGGTCTTCGATCTCATACGGGCACATCAACTCAAAATGAACCCCGCTAAATCCTTCCTGGGGGTTTCTAGCGGCAAATTCTTGGGCTTTGTCATCACGGCAAAAGGCATTCATGTCGATCCCGAGAAGACTAAAGCCATCCTCAACATGGACCCTCCGAAGAACCTTCGAGAACTTCGGGGCTTACAGGGACGTTTGGCATACATCCGGAGGTTCATAGCAAACCTCTCCGGTAAATGTCAACCCTTTACTCAGCTCATGAAGAAGGGAGTCTCTTACGTCTGGACAGAGGAGTGCCAAAAGGCTTTCGACGATATCAAGGCTTACTTGGCAAGCCCGCCAGTCCTAGTGGCACCTGTCGCCGGCAAACCATTCCTCCTCTACGTCCGTGCCATGGATCATTCCCTCGCCGCTTTACTGGCTCAAAACAGCGATGCAGGCTACGAGCAAGCAATCTACTACCTCAGTCGAACACTCATCGGGGCCGAACACCGGTACAACCCCGTTGAAAAGGAGTGCTTGGCTTTGGTGTTTGCCATTCAGAAGACTCGTCATTACGTCTCGGGCCAGACAATTCACGTCATCTTCCGAGTCAATCCGCTCAGAGTTCTCATGACGAAGCTAGGGTCATTAAACTCCCGGCTAGCTACATGGGCGATCCTACTAACGCCATACAACATGGTGTTTGTCCCGCAGAAGGCGGTCAAGGGTCAGGCTCTGGCTGACTTTTTAGCTGCACACCCCATCCCAGAATCTTCAAAACTCTATGAAGATATCCCGGATGAAGTCCAAGAATCAAACGTTACTGAAGGAAGCCCCGTTTGGCGGATGTTCTTCGATGGCGCTTCAAGAACGGGCCCCAACGGCCAAATCATCGCAGGAGTGGGGGTAGTCTGAGTCTCCTCCGATCAGCTGGTCATCCAGCGCGCATACTCCCTTTCGAAGCCGTGCTCCAACAATGTTGCTGAGTATAATGCACTCGTCATGGGACTCCAGCTAGCACAACAGCTGGGGGTGGATCATCTGGAAATCTACGGCGACTCGAAACTCGTCGTAAACCAGATTCGGGGGCAATACGAGGTTCGCCATGAAGATTTGATCCCTTACCATGAAGTTGCATTGAACATCATTTCAACCTTCACTGGGTTCTTCATCGAACATGTACCCTGCCTACAAAACTTGGAGGCTGATGCTCTGGTTGGCCTCGCAGCCTCATTGGCCGCGTCCCTTGGGACTCAACACTATGTCACGGTAACTGGCCGAGACTTGATTTGTCCCAGAAACAACCTATGTTTGCAAATGGCTCACGCCATGCCGACAAACACTGGGGTTAATGTCCGAGACTGGAGGTTCCCGTTCATCGACTTTGCTGTCTACGGAATCCTTCCAGAGGACCCGAAGGAAGCCGTCTCAGTCAGGAGACGCTCTCTTCGATTCTACTACGATACAGCCACTAAAATGCTGTACCGACGCTCCTTCGACGGGCTTCTCCTTCGATGCCTGTCTAACGAAGAAGCGGCCGAAGCTCTTTGAGAAGCTCATGACGGAACTTGCGGAGCTCACCAACCAGGGCCTAAGTTGCAAGATCGACTGCGACGTATGGGCTACTACTGGCCAACCATGGTCGCCGACGCAGTGGAATATGCTAAGAAGTGTCATGCATGCCAACTTCATGCAGACTTCATACATACACCATCTGAACCTCTACATCCTACAGTCGCCTCCTGGCCATTCGAAGCCTGGGACATGGACATTGTAGGGCCAATCACCCCTCCTTCATCGAGAGGACACCGCTTCATCCTGGCCATCACCGATTACTTCTCCAAATGGGCGGAAGCAGTCCCACTAGCGGAAGTAAAAAGCTCCAAGGTGGTCAGCTTTATCAAACACCATGTCATTTACCGTTTCGGGGTACCCCGACGGATCATCCATGACAATGGTCCTCAGTTTATCAGCCACATTTTCAGCAGGTTCTGTGACAAGAATCGCATTCAAAACGTGGCCTCAACCGCCTACAATCCGGCAGCAAACGGATTGGCCGAGGCGTTCAACAAAACTATCGTCAGGCTGCTCAAAAAGGTCGTGTCATCTAACAAACGCGACTGGGACGAAAAGCTTGGCGAATGCCTTTGGGCCTACCGCACAACGGTACGGACCCCAACAGGCAACACTCCATTCTCCCTGGTCTACGGAAGCGAAGCAGTACTGCCTCTCGAGATACAGATACCTTCGCTCCGCGTGGCAATCACAAACGATCTCACAGAAGAAGACAATCAACGTCGTCGTCTGCGGGAACTGGAGGCACTTGACGAAAAGCGTCTTCTAGCTCAACAACGCATCGAACTTTACCAAGCCCGTATATCACAGGCTTTCAACAAGAAGGTCAAGCAAAGAACTTCCAAGTTGGCGACCTGGTTTTAGCAGTCAGAAGGCCAATGGTGTTAACTCACAAGACACCAGGGAAGTTCGAGCCCAAATGGGAAGGACCCTTCATCATCGAGACGGTATACTCAAACGGTGCTTACCGGTTCGCCAAACCCAATGGGAACTTGTTCATGATGCCCATCAACGGCAAGTTCCTAAAGAAGTACTATTTTTGACATCCTCCAAGACATGTATTTCCCCAAACAACCTCTTTTCACAAAATCAATCGCTTCCGGAACCCAGCTGTTCCGTGGCATCCTTCCGTAGAAAGATAACCACGTCCACATTACCTCTGAGTTGTCTCTCTACATCCTACAAAGCGGAACCTTACATTTCGTAAAGCTTACGCTATCCTTTATGTTTACCACGTCCACATTACCTCTGAGTAAACATCCCGTACAAACAACTCCTGTGTTGTCGTACATTGATCGCAGAACTTCCACGTCCACATTACCTCTGAGTTGTTCAGCGTATCCCCCAGGATCATTCCTACCACGTCCATAAATACCTCTGAGTAGGAGGATTCTATCATTTGAACCTAATGATTGCCATGTCCACATTACCTCTGAGCAAATATGTTGGTTCCTTCAAACTTATTATCTGTACCTAAAAACCAAGGTGCGCAAAAGATAATAGGTCCACATAAATCATCAAGTTCATGAGATCAAAAATGAACACATCACAAAGAGATAGTGTATTTCTTTATTTTTCACAAAAAAAAAGGGGGGGAGTACAGAAATACGTTATTTCCCCAGCAAGAGTTGCAAAAAACACATAAAAAGAAGAGAAGCTACAATCCCCGATCCTCCCCAGGGTGGGATAAGAGTTCTCTGACTCGACGTCTCAGGTCGGCAGTGCTAGTTTCCACAGTCGCCTGGACTCGCAGCTCGGCTTCTTGACGCATTAACCCGACAGCCTCAGCAGAAGTTTTACTCTCATACTTCTCATCAAGCTGTCGTCGCTGCTGAGCCAAAGCAAGGGTCCGCTGAGTAAGAGTCGCTTCCTCCTGCTTGAATGCCACATGTTCAGCAGGACACGCTCAGCTTCTAGTTGAAGTTGGGCCCGCTGGTCTTCAAGACGGCGCATCTGAGCATCAACCTCTGCGATGTTAGCATCCACCGCAGCCCGCTTCTCCGTCGTCTTCTTCATAGATTGAGACAACTGCTCCGCCGCAGCCTCAGTCCCAGCCACTTCACGCTCCCAACTGCTCACATCGGCTCGATAGGAAGCCTCGATCTCAGCTATCGACTTCCCTATCTCTGCATCTATCAAGACCGAGAGGTCATTTCGTTGGATGCGCTGCAGTTCCGTGAGCCGCTCGTCCAGCTCCATCACCGAAACCTCCAGAATTTTGGCCATATGGTCATGGCCCTGGTGAATGCGGATCAGCTCGATACAAGGCATTGCCAAAGCTTTTGCCGCCGCAAAGCTCCCCTTGGCATCCATCACTGCAGATACGCCTTTCTCCAGCATTTTGTACACTCCCTCGACGAGGAATTTCACATACCCGTCGGCTTCCGCCAACACCTGCGGCGTCATAGCAGGAGTTGAGGGAGCTACTACAGTTTGCGAACCGGAAGAAGATCCGCCAACCTCGATCTGAGAGGTTCGAACCTCGGCAGCAATAGGCTCTTCATCAACAGGGCCCAGACTGCTAGCCCGAGGAGTCGAAGGAACAGAAGGAGCCGGCACATGCGTCGTGATAGTACCCCAAGTGGAAGGAGCAACAGAGGGTTCCACACCCTTACCCTTCTCAAGCTCGGAGAAATCATCGACGCCAACGGCCACCTCTTCTACCCCGACATTCTATCAGCATCAGCTACCTCCCCTGGCAAAACGGGGAGATCAACATTTATCTCCTGGCCAGCCCCAGGAGACAAGACCGGCAGAAGGGTCTCACTCTTTTCAAATCCCTCTACAGGGACAAAATCTGTCGCTACCGCCTGATCGGTAGCCATCTCTATGTCCATGGTTGAAGCCAAGGAAGGATTCGGCAATGATTCAGCCGACCTCCCTTCATCATGACCAGGAGGAGAATCAACCCTCTCCTCTATCCCCACTGCTTCTGCTGCCCCCGCAACAGACTCCTGCAGCTCCGGAACGGTGTCATCGGAAGATGATGAACTCCATTCCTCTTCATCACCAGGAAGCTGCACACTTGCTAAACCTTCGATATGTGAAGCCTCCGCTGTGGCCTTCGCCACCTCGGAAGCTGCACCACCCTCAGGTTCCCTCCTGACATAACCCGAAAAAACCGGAACCTCCACGATGACAGTATCCTCCGGATCTTCCTCCATGAGAGACATCATTGTCGACGGGATAAGCACCCCAGACAAGCTCGCCATCTCTTCTCGCCTACTCCCACTCGACTTTGGGGTACGAGGTTTTCTTTTTAGCGGCTCCTACAAAAGAAGATGGGATCTCGTAAGTGGCGGAACCAAAATCAGATTTAGTAGGATGTCCTTACGTCTTCGGACGCCGAATCCGATGACACCGTCGGTAACGATACCTTCTTCTGCTTCTTCGACACAAGAGATTCAGCCCCTGCATCTGCACATCGTTTCGGTCGATCGCCCGAGGGTTCTGCTTGTGATGCGGATGGGGCACTCCGTTGACCCACCCCTGACGGACGATGCGGCCGGGCCTTCACTGGCGTATCCCCAGTCGCTGCTAACTGGGTGCCTGCGATAAGGCTGGTCTCCTTGTCATATCCGGAGGGCGGGGCAGCCATAACACAGTAAAATTTGGCGGTCGAGTAAAGAATGGGCGGCCGCGGATCGGGGACGGGCAACGTAAAACGAGCTCCGGTACATCCGGCATTATAGTAATGCCAAGCTCGTGCACCATCCAACAAACTTCCAACATACCCCAGGGTATTACTGGGGTTATCCAACATCATCTGAGCATAAGCAAATTGCCGCGCAAAACGGCTCGGCAAGTACGGTTCCAGGTAGCACTGATTCCGGTTCTGGTACACCAGATGGGACGGCCGGATATTTTGCAACCAGCGGAATCCCCATTGAGGCAGAGTGGTAGTGCCTTCGCCCAGGTCCCGTAAATCCTCGTTGGCCTCAAAACCCAAATAGATGGGACCAACTTTGGTGATCTCCCAACCCTGAAGACGGGATAAAACCTTTCTACAAACCGGGACACCAGTATGCGACCAGCTCCTCCGATGGAAACGACGAAGGAATGCATCTCCAGCCATATAATCTCCTTCCGAGCCTGGGCTCATCACACTGGGATGATGCAGAATCAGCCATCCCATCAAATAGTGAAACGGCAGTTCGGCGCGCGGGAAGTTATTGTTTCGGCCTCTGTCATGAATCACATTTCCAGCAAACTCTCTCAAACCTCGCTGCAGGTTACATACCATTGCGGGGAGAAGAGCCAAACGCCGGCCGAAAACCAGCTTCACGGCTGGCAGGATTAAGTTTTGGGTTACCCTCTCTACGGCACCGGATCCGCCCGCAAATACGCAATCCCGGAGCCATATCATCAGGTAGGATGCCAACACCGCCTTGGGTGACATCCGATAAGCAAGATGCCAGAAGCAGCTGTAGGAACGTGCATCTGACTGCTGGTCCTCATTTCCTCGGGGATTTTTCTCCCCTAACCTGCTCATTTCGGACAACACTTCGCTACGAGAGAGCGCCGGTGGAGTGGAAAATTGTGAGGGATCCTCCTTGTCTTGTCTAAAGACATGATCTCTCCAAGCGGTCACATGAGGCTGCGTCCCGTTCCTATCCCGTCTCTGCATATAGTAATGATGACTCGCCACTTCCTTGAAGACGGCCGTCATCTCCTCAGCCCTGTCCCCCAGGATCTGAAGTTCCTCGTTGGTGGGAAAGTACTCTTCATAGGGTTCCGACCCCCAAGGGAGTTTTGACACCTCGTACATCTCATGAAGTGCGAACCCTAATTTCCCCACCGGAGTAAAGAAGGTTCCGGTATGGATATCAAACATCTCCAGGAGTGCGAGGAACATGTGCCTATTAAGGTCAACACCTGCCTGGGTAGCACGGATCGCGGCAGTCAACCCGATCTCTCGAAGCTCAGTCTGAAACTGCGACAAGATCCAGAGCGTCAGTTTATCCCATTTGGAGACGTAATGGCACCAACCCTCCACCCGAAACTCTCCTGTTGGGTAGGAACGTTCCATCAAAAACATACGATGTGTAAAAGTCGAAGCACTATAAGCAAACGTATCAATGGGTACATCACTGTAGAGGCTCCCAGGACGTAAAGTCCGCCAAGTGTAAGAAGACCCAGACCGTACAACGGTCAAAGCATCCCTTTGGTCGGAAGTAGAATCAATTTGGATGACACCAGTCACCGCTCCCCCCTGAGAAGGGGTAAGCTCCCAAGACATCCTCCTCTGGGAAATAAGGCGACAGAAGGACGTCAAAGGCCACTGACGTTCAAGTTGCTTAACAGTCATATGCACTCCATTCGCAGTAAAGAACCAGTCCTCCCTGACCTTCAGTACTGACGAGTCAGTAGAAGTGAGACGGTCCCCGAACAGGAACTCAGGCTTCAGGAAGGTCACTTTATCAGATGTGGAAGGCTTAATGACTCCACGCTCCATCATCCGTTTGAGGAACCAATACTGCTGTTCACGGATTAGGGTCATTCTCTCAGGAGGCTGATCCAGCATAAGAGCATCTCGGGCGGGGTTTATCACTTCCTCGTTATGCTCTACTCCCATTTGGTTGAAGGCAGCCTCCAAGAAAACTTCACTCAAAAGCGGGATTGCCATCGACACTAGCAAAGGATCAGAAAAAGTCAGAAGAGAACACACAATGTGTCTAAAGGAGAAAACTGTGGCGCATCATCAGGGTTTGAACCCACGCGCGTCAGCAGTATGGCCTCGGCGCATCTTCAGGGTTTGAACCCACGCGCGTCAGCAGTATGGCCTCGGCGCATCTTCAGAGTTTGGACCCATGCGCGTCAGCAGTATAGCCTCGGCGCATCTTCAGGGTTTGAACCCATGCGCGTCAGCGGCATAGCCTCGGCGCATCCAAGGTTTAAACCCATGTGCGTCGGCGGGCAAAGACCGCGGCACATCATTAAAGACTCAAGGCCTATGTGCGTTGGCGTACGGACAATGAGACTTACCAACTACCTCCGGCCGAATTTCGACAGGCCGACGGGGAACGACCGCCGCCGCAACTTCCGCGGACTCCTTCGCTTTCTCCTTCCCCTTGCCGGCAGCGCCGCGAGGAGTCTTGGGAGCCATTCTCTCGAAGAAGGAGAAGTTAGGGTTTTGAAGAAGAAACTCTAAAGAAACAGAGGCACAGAGAAGAAGAACCCTTTCTCTCTCCAACTCTTACCTATTTATAGGGCATGGTCGCACGCGTGAACAGATGACGTGTGATCTCAGCCGTCGCCTCGGGTTCTGTGCAAGGATAACAGCAAATAAGACCAAAAGATCATCATTAATCTTTTCGGTTACCGAGGCACCATCATCATTAACTGAGAAGAGCATGCGCCCGAACAGGCATGCGCCCAGAAATTATGCGTCCTGACCTCCATGCTTCTTATTCAAAGTATTCCAAAACTTATTCAAAAGTTTTGAAAACTTTGAAGGGGGTCTTGTAGAAGCATGGAATTTCACAACCAGAAAGCCCATGCGCCAGACACTACATGCGCTAGAACTCAGACGAAGAACTTCACAGTAAAGTCAAATAAGTATAGACATTTGAAGAATGACTTTTTATTTATATATAAAAGTCTATTACATGTCTAGAAAAGGTTGTACAAAGGAGAATTTTTACAAAAAAAAGATCCTAGATCTACAGCCAGCGGCCACCATGCGCCTCCAGATAGGCGCAGCGGCCACCATGCGCCTCCAGATAGGCGCAGCAGCCACCATACGCCTTCCGATAGGCGCAGCAGTCACCATGCGCTGTCAGTTAGGCGCAGCAAATACCATGCGCCTCCATCCAGGCGCATCCCATCATCTCTTCAGCAGCCCAGTTATGTGCATCCCTTCAGCCAAATTCTTTCAGCCAGGCTCACCTGGCCGAGCAGAGCCCAGTTATGTGCCGCTCTTCCAACCAGGCTCGCCCGATAAATGCTTCGATACACAAAGCATTTAACCCTCTGGCTGGAACCAAGGAAGAGAAGAGCACCGCAAATGCTGTGGCCAGGGGAGGCTTCGAAAGAGCCTCCAAAGCCGAAGGAAGACCGTGATCGAAACCACGGCTAAAGGAGCAGCTTTCGACACGATCAAAGTGGGGAAACCCCACTTTGCAGGAAGAGAGAGCCTTGCATCGCCATTCCGATCTACGGCTCTTCCGGAATAACGGAGACGAGGCTCGAGCATCCCTATCTTTGGATGCAGCAGGCACCTTCCGCCTGCCTCAGAAGCCCTCGACTCCGTCTTTTGGATGTAACAGTCACCTTCAAGTGCATCAAAGACAACACAGCGTCTCATTTTCACCCTCGGGAGCACTTCGTCAACAGAATGCACCCACATGTTCAAGTTCATGTTGGAAGTACGTGAGGGAATGAGAAGCAAACCTTCTCTCCATGCCACTATTTATAGGCCGGGCAGATTAAACCCACGTGCCAAGTGGATGGCCCTTCGAATTCCGTGCAATGAATTTACATTAAATGGATGAACCGGACGCCTCGAATTCAGCCAAACGGCTATTTATAGCACTCGAAGAGCGAGACAGCCGCATCATTAAAAGACATGTCCGATGCGCCAGCCAGACAGCGCATCACACGGACGCGCCCTTCGGCATCAGGCGCATCACACAGACGCGCCCTACAGTACTCGGTACATTATAGAGGGTGCGTCCCCACACATCTCCATACTGAGTGGAACGCCAACCGACGCGCCCACTCAGCTGTCCATCGAACGTCACCAACATTAAATGCTGAACTGACAGAGTTGGCAGCACGCCTCCCAAAGTCTGAACAGTTGACAGCTTTATTCAAAAAATGAAGCGTCGGCAACGTCAGCATCATCATGACTCTATTTCGACGGCTACTGCCACGTGGCCACCCGTATGCGCCTCTACGGCCATGCGTCCACACTCGTATGCGCCTCTACGGCCATGCGTCCACACCCGCATGCGCCTCTACGACCATGCGTCCAAACCAGCATGCGCCTCAAAAGCCATGCGCCTCAGACCCTTCGCTAATCCCTAAAGACAGAAGAAGAGTCTCCGGTTGAAGTTTTGCATGCGCCTCAAAAGCCATGCGCCCCAGACTGATCTCTGATCCCGAAAGACAGAAGAAAGGTCATCTGCATGCGCCTCAAAAGCCATACGCTCTAAATGGTTTATAACTCCTAAAGGTTATGAGCCGCAGCCTCCTCCTGCGCCCAATCCAAGGCGCAGCTCACCAGATCACTCCTCTCCACCAAATCCGAGATCTTCGAACCATGAGACGACGACACGTGTCCTTTGACTCAACTCATCCGAGATTTTAGCAACGGAAAGATCTTCCCTCTGCTACGTGCCGGCTCACAACAGCAGTATGAAGAGTTCTTCCCCTCGATCAGGGCGCAGCATCCATGCGCCTCCATCAGCAACCTCCACGTGGCGTCCCCACACCGGCGCATCCTACATGCGTGCATGAGCAGCCAGCCTGCAAAACTATAAATAGAAGGATCATCCCCTTCACACACACACAGAGACTCAGAACACAAGACTCACAGAGAATCCACAACAGAGAATCACCGGAGAGGCAGTTCTAGACACTCAACGTCTTCCTCCTCTCAGCAAGCTCCAGCACCCAGAGCAATCAACACCTTCAGAGAACCGATAACCGTCGTCAGCCGGTCAACGGAGTCAACGTATTACCACTCGCTCCATTGGCACTAAGGACCCAGCTTAAACAAAAGTGTACTCCTAGGACTACATCTAAGTCCTATATTGTATCACTGTTCTGTTTGTATTAAGATTTCAATCAAAACAATTTTAATGGCAAACAATAATGTTTCCATGAGTGCAATTCATGAGATTACAGGTGTATCAGTGGGTGCCAAGACTCCTCAAAATGTATACAAAGATCAATTAAAAACTTTATACAAATTGTTGCATGCCTACGTATCTCAAACACTCAACCCTACTGGACATGGATTTTTCATCCATCCTAAGAGAGTAATTTTTTTTATTATATGGGGAGGAAAAAAAGGATAGATATAGGTTCTTACATGTTCAGTAGAATGATGCATCTCGTGGAAAAACTAACTGCAAGGACAACTCTCCCTTTCGGAGGATTCGTATGCTCAATGGCTAGTAAACATTCTGTCCACTACCAAAATTTCACATATTAGCGACGCAAAAAAAACGTCGCTAATATGAATAAAGGCGTCGCTAAAATGGCTCAGCGATGTTTTTTGTGACGTTCTCACGCTTGTCGCATTTACGCAAGTCGCTGTTAAGGAAAACGTCGTAAAACGTCGATGTTGTGATGTTTTCCAGCGACGTTTCTACGTCGCTTAGATTGTCGACGTTGACCGACTCCACGTCGGCAAATCAGCGATGTACGTGCAGTCGATAAACGTCGGCTGATTAAGTGACGTATAAACGTCGCTGGATAACGTCGGCGTATTAAGCGACGTATATGCAGTCGGTAAACATCGGTAGATATAAGTAGATGTTAGCGACGTTTAGCGACTGCTTTTTGTAATAATTTTTTGCAAATTTTAGCGACGTTTTGCCACGTCTTTGTAATCGCTATTCAACGTCGCTAAATGTCACTAAAATCAGCAAAAAAAGGAAACAGAATGACATAATCTGCTAGTGTAATATCCCTGCAGTTTAATGATGAACATTTAATATGAATAGACCCGGAGCAACCCTCCGTTGAATTCCCTAGGTTTGTTGGCCCCTTCGGTGGAACATTCAACACCGATAATGGCACATGCAGTTAAAATGAACAATAAAATAGAATATGATAGAAATTAATAGTACATTACACAACCAATATCCAATAACTACACAACCAAGTCTAATGTGTACACATAAATATCCACATAGATAGTCTACACAGCCAATCAAACAATGAGATAAGTCTACACAAACCCAATATCATTGGTCGACATAGAAACAAACACTACTAGGTCTATTGGGGATCTGGAGCAGGAGGGGCACCGCTACGCCTAAGAGATAAGAATAGCTCATACTCCTTCCGTGAAATCGATACCGATACAGGTGGAGTCGATGACGATGAAGGAGGCAGTGATGTTTATGATGATGAAGGAGCACCCGGAGGACGTATCTGCTCCAACGTTGCTAGTCGCTGGTTGTATGAATCCATGGTAGATAACAGCCTCGTATTGCTATCAACCATCGAATCATGCATCAACGTCAGCCTCTCGCCCATGGACAGCTGTGATGCCTTCAGCTCCATCATATTGTGCTGTGTCGACACTCTAAGATCAGTGACTACATGCTCTATCCTCTCAGTCATATCCCTGAGCTCCATGATGCTGCGGTCGAGCGTATCCAATCGTGCTAGGAGCGTAGCATCATCCGTATGTTGCTGCTGCTGGATCCGTCACAGCATCTCGTCACGGATAGACGCAACCATCTCCTGGACTCGGGCAGACTCCTATGAGGACTGTGGACCATGCACACTAGCAGCGAAGGCCCTAGAGGACTGTGTCGTAACTAAGGCACCATAGGATCCCGTATCGTAGTACGTACCCCTGTGGAGACCACCAGCGGCGGTCATTCATAGCTCGTCCGTCGACGAAGCTTGAGCGGGCTGCGAGGAAGTACCGGCCTCTCCCGCATAACATTCGCCCGCTCCTGAAAGCTTAATATACTCGGCCTAGAAAGTATGGATACTCTATAATTTTTAATGACTAATGCACTTATTATTACAAACTACATGAATATTTATTTGCATATTTACTAAGTTATATTAAAATTAACTTAAAATTAACTGTAAGTATTGTGATACTACATAGGTCTGCTCGGCCCTCTCGCCAATAAGCTTTCCGCCCTTCCGATGGGTGGCTAGGAAGACGGTGACCATGTTGGCGTCACCACCCCTCTTTACCTGTTAGAAATATATTATTTAGTACTATTTATGAATTTAATCAAACTTATATTAAGATAATATTTCTGGAAAAAAACATACCAAACGACGGAAATGTTCTGTCATCGGGATCGGCCCACCGTACCACTTTGATGCCTTCTGCCTAGCTGTCTTGGCCTTCTCAGACCTTTCTTTGTATCGAGGTGCGTCAAACCTGGCCTTCATCGCAGTCTACTGATCAGGGGTGATCCAACCTTGGATTGGCTTTTCGGCACAATCACGAGCCTTTTGGTCATTAATAGTATCACGGATCAGCTTGGCGGCGAGAACATGAAACATCCCCTCGATCAACTCGGTCCGGTGCGGTGGATAGAAATATGTTTGCTAGAAGAAAAAATTTAGTCAGTTATATAATATACATAAATAAGATGATTAATATTAGAACCATATATACTTTTACCTTGAACTGCGCAAACCAGAAGTTCTTTCTATCCTCCGGCGCAAACCATATATACTTATTATGAATAAAAAATAAACGATATATATGATAAACCAAAATACTTACTTTGTACCGTCGGCACAGATCTCCGTCCTCGTCTCCTCCGGAGGTGCACATGGATCATCTGCCTGATACTGGTCTAGCATCGGCTCAGCCTCCTCTATATGCTTATCTGTCTCCATCGTCGTATAAGCAGAAGGAACACTAGACGAGGGAGCAGTATCATCATGAGAAACTCTAGACGAGGGAGCAGTGTCAGGCCTGGAACTACTCGTCCCAGGAGATATGCCATGTAACGTCATGGCAGGCGGAGGTACTAATCGATACACTGGAGTACTCGGCGATGAGGATCCAGAGCCAGTACCAGTAGGAAGTACCGGACGAGAACCCCGTCCCCCACCTCGGGACCTGCCGAACGCTCCGCGTTGTCCTGTCATACCTGATAACAACATATGATGATACAACAAATAACATAGACTAGATAATAACTAAGAATATTCTACAGTCAGAAATATAAAAGTACATTCTACAAGAAACATCTAAGTATATTCTACAATCAGAAATGTGAAAGTACATTCTACAAGAAACATCTAAATCCAGATAGTACATTCTATAAGAAACATCCTAAGTTCAGATAGTACATTTTATAAAAACATCGAAGTCCAGATAATAACCAAGACTAGATAATAACCATATCTACATAATAAGAAAATAAAAGTACATCTCTCTCAATCATCTTCAGAATATTCATCTTGTTCGTCTTCCTCGACCTCATCTTCCTCTTCCTCTTCACTTTCATCTTCGCCTTCGTCGACTTCACCTTCCTCTTCAGATAATTCTACCTCTTTTATATTATTAGTCGTGTAATGAGTAACTTTCGTGGAGTCTACATCAATAATATTTGTTATAAGAGTAGCTCGTCCTCCTGATAAGCTTTTTCATCAACGTCAAAAGTATATCTAGATTTAGTCTTGTATACAACCTACCATTCAGATCCCGTTGTTCCCCGTCTCGGATAAGCTGTGAAGTACATGAGCTGAGCCTGAGTTGATAGGACAAATGGTTCGTAGCCTTGATATCTACGCTTGTAGTTTATATCTACAAGATCATGCTTGTCAATTTTCCAACCTTGATTTTCTATTGGATCGAACCATTTATACTTGAACAACACGATCTTAGCAGGTTCTCTGCCATAATTATATGCACTATCAAAATTTATCGATTTAGCGACGGCCCGATCCGTCGCCAATCCGACGAGAATTTCTATTAGCGACCGATCACTGACGGGTTTTGGCCAAAAAAATCCGTCGGCAATCAGCTCGTCGCTAATAACTGTCCGTCGCTACGTAGTCGTCAAGCGACGGAATAGCGACGTCTTATCGACTTCACAATACGAAGCATTAGCGATGACTTTCCGACGGAGTATCGTCCATTTCAAGTATTAGGTACTGAACTGTGTAGACAATAGTGACATAAAGTTCCGTCGGTAACCCGTCCTAATAGCGTATCAGAGTGTATCATTCCGTCGCTAATCCGTCGACCTCCGTCGATAACAAAGGACAGATTAGCGACGGTAAGCTAACGAAATATCCGTCGATCGGGTTCTGGAAATGCTTGGCATTTCTAGCACCATGGCGACGGAATAGTCGTCACTAATCCGTCGCTACGCCGTCGACCGAGCGACTGATTAATGGCTGATTATCCGTCGCCATGGTTCCGGAAATGTCAAGCATTTCCAGAACCTTGTCGACGGATATTCCGTCGCTACGCCATCGCGAGAGCGACTGATTAGTGGCTGATTATCAGTCGCCTTGGCGACTGATCCTCCGTCGCTATTCTGTCGAATTATATACCACCAGAATCTTGCCGACGGATATTCTGTCGACCACCCATCGCTACCTGGAAAAAGTTTCAAATCTCCAGTTAGCGACGGCTGATCCGTCGAAAATCAGTCAAAAACTGGGAATATCCGTCGCTATCCAGTCACTAGTCCGTCGCTAACTGAGATTTTTTTTTAAAAAATTGCAGCACTTTCCCTGTTCACAAAAATATGCATAAACCAAACCAATATATAATGCCCACCAATTATCCAACAATCACATAGACCAAATATATAATGCACACCAATTCTCCAAGAATCACATAGACCAAATATGCACATACGAATTTAATGCACACCAATTATCCAAGAATCACAGACCAAACCAAATTAATAGAAAATAGACATCAATTATCTTGAAGAGTAACATAATATCCGGTGCTATAATCCGATTATAGCACAATTAATCCAAAATTGCCACAAATATTCTAAATTTTCTTAATACAATATTTAAGAAGAAGGAGGAGGTCGATTGTCCGGTGGGGGTAATCCCAGCTGCGACCGACGAATATACCCCTCCACTAGGTACGACGGCAAGCCATTGTAGACACTACTCGAAAGTCGACGTAGCTGCTCTGGCGATATGAGATCCAGGAGTGACATCACAGTCGTAGGCGGTACCACAGGGGAATCAGGGTTGAAAGAAAGATGACCCACGGAAGAAGGACCGACACCAGCAGTCGACGGACCAGTAGAAGACGGACCAACACCATCAACAGACGGACCGGAAGCAGCAGACGGAGGCGGAAAGTACGTGGCAAATTGCTCCCGCAAGGACAATACCGCCGCGTGCAGCTGCGTAAGCTGCGACCTAACATCATTGTCTGCCGGGGCCACGGGAGGAGGCGGTATCGGTGGAAATCTCTGCGTCGCCATGTGCAACGGCCCTAGGGAGTCGACTCCATACAAGAGCCCGCCGACGGTATCTACGAACAAGTCGTTACGAGCGGCCAAAGAAGAGGGCGTCCGGGCGGGCGTCGTTTCACCGACATCCTCGGTGTCAGTTAACTGAGCCCGACTAAGGGCCTCACGATACGCAGCCTATCAAATGAATGTGTTTATATTATAAGATTTACCTAAGTTGTAATCTAAATCCTATGTTTCACTAAGTTAAGTGTGAATCCTAAGTTTACCTAAGTTATAGTCCGAATATTTTTAATTCTAACGTAAATCTCATAAACATAAGTACTTACAACAGTCTCCTTGGCCCTCTCGTCGACGAAGCTTTCGTCCTTCCGTCTTTTGTGCGTATGCTGGAACATGTCGTACATGGTGACCGATTCTGGCGCCCTTCTATCCTTCACCGCCCGTTGGGCCTGCATACAAAATTTCCGTAGAACCTAATTAACTCCTTTAATTAATAATACCTAATTCGATAGTGAAATGAATTTACGGTATCTCACCAGATCTGCAAACATCGTTGCGTGGGGCCTTCATCCGCACGTATGAAGGCCCGCGGCCTATCGGGTCGCCTTCGCCTTCTCCGATTTCTTCTTGTATGCAGGGGTATCCATCATACCTAAGAGGTCCTCATAATACTCCTGTCGAATCCAATTCGGCCTCGTATGCCCCATTTTTAGGTCATGAATCATATCCCGTATCTTCTTCGAGGCAGTGCTTCTGTAGGTCCTGCGGATCGCGTCCTCGCGATGGAAGGGCCACCAGTACGTCGTCTAACATAGAAATTCAATTATCACGTAATTTAAAAAATGGTTGATTAAAGAGTAACTAATAATTAACCCCTCAACTCGTCGAGCCAGACGTACTTCACGTTTTCGGGCACCGACGAAAAGTTGAGGTAGGGACCATGGAAGTTAGCCCTGATAATTTTTCCAAGAGCCCTGCCAACATTAAACGGAAAAAACCTACAAAGAAGAAACGACTGGATTATTAACTTGAATAAATGAAAGAAATTTAATAAATTATCTTAAATTTACTTACGAGGTACCCGCGGGCTATAGCTCTCGTGGAACTCGCCTCTCGGCCTCTCTGGTGCCGTCGGAGGATCCGCGGGTCCGCAGATGTACTCCCCAGTAACCGGATGGAACCGAGTATGGGGGTACTCCGGGGCCCACTGTACAGTAACTGGGGCATCTACTGGTGGATCCACTGCTGGTGGTTCCGATAGCAAAATGGATCCGCCAGCAGATCCGGACTCATGCCTCGATGAAGTGGTCGATCGAGGACGGGATGCGTTTGTGCCCGGGGTACTCTCCGGGTCGGGGTCGCTCGATGGGGTCACATCCCAGGAATTTTGAATGCGACCACGACCACCAGCACCACTACGACCACGACCACGACCCGCACCACCACCACCACCACCACCACCAGCACCACGACCATGGCCAGCCATCATGACCTGTAAATAGAACACATAAACATAATTAACAATATAAAAGTGTAAATGGATATAAAAAACTAAACTAAAATATACATACCACCAGTAGGAAGACGAGTGCTGCCGCGACGAAAAAGACTAGGAGTGCCATCTGCAATAAGTAAATAATCGAATGAAAAAAACATGAATTCACGTAATTGCTTTTATGAGGTCAAACTTAATTCACGTAATTGGAAGTGTTTTTAATATACAACAATATTTAACCTAATCATCGTCTTCGTTCTCATCCTCGGCCTCGTCTTCATCATCATCCTCCTCATCCTCATCCTCATCCTTATCTTCATCGTCGATTTCATCTGTATCCTCATCCCCATCAAATTCTTCTTCTTCTTCTTCTTCTTCTTCTTCTTCTTCTTCTTCTTCTGCCTCAATATTTGGGACAAGACGCCTCTTTCTCCCCTGGTTGACAGCTAAGTCTTGTGTATCAACCTCTTCCTCCCCTCTATTTTCCTCAATAATATCTTCAACATCCATTGTATCTGATTGTTGTCCCAAGTATTGGGACTTTTCGATCTGGTCCTCTTGGTATGCTGGGTCTCCAACGTTGAATGTATTTCTAGATTTAATCTTGCAAACTGCCCACCAGTCAAATCGATCTCTACGATGCCTTGGGTAGTTTGTATAGTAGACTTGAACAGCTTGATTTGCTATCGTAAATTTATCGGTCCCTCTATACCTCCTGCGATGATTTATATCGATGAATCCAAATTGTTTATCGATTCTCCAACCGATATTTGGTGTCGTATCGAACCACTCACATTTGAACATCACAATATGTATATCATATGGGCCAGTATATTGTAAATCTACAATATTCCGAAGCACTCCATAATAGTCAAAGTCCGGCTCGTCGTCATAGATGGTGCCTCTTATGAAAATACCGGAATCCTTGGTACTGATGCCGTCATTGATAAATTCGACATTTATAGCATTCTGAGTTGACTTAAACCTGAAGCCATTAACGACATAGCCTGGCCAAGTCTTTATTTGCTTCTTCGGTCCCAATGCCAGATAACGAACACTCTCATGAGTGAGTGTTGTTTCAGGCAATAAAACCTGTAAAGAAATATTTATAATTTAAATATTTCAGATTATATATTTATAATCTCAATTATAATCAGAGTTACTTACGTATTTGCGAAACCATGACGGAAATGTACAATCAACCTCTCTTTGAAGTCCCTCGTCGGTAATATCGGGTGTCCTCATTTTGACTTCATCTCTAAATACACTATTAAAAAAAATAAGAATATATAAGTGTAGTCTCTTACTTCATCAAATTCGAGATTATAACGAGTGCAAGTGTACTGACGTACTTCTCCAAATCTCTTACTTCTTGTATGTCACAGTTTAACAAGACATATCGGTGCGCGGCATCATACTCGTCGTCTGTCAACCACCGTCTTTTACTAGCCCCATCAGGCTTGCCCCTTACATTGAATATTCCTCCATCCTCAACGTCCTCGTCATTCCTTTGAGGTTATTTCGATTTGTCTTAACATGAGTATCGAAATAAATGGAGCAGAAGTTTGACACCTCTTCGATAAGATATGCTTCGCATATCGAAGCCTCTATATCAGATTTGTTGCCAACTTTCTTCTTTAGATGGTGTAGGTATCTAGAGAGACAAATTATCTTAAGAATTAAGAAAGAATTTTAAAATCCACTGAAATTCAACTTAGTTTATATCGATTTTTATGTACCTTTCAAATGGGTACATCCATCAATAATGAACAGATGCACTGACACGGGCTTCGTATGCTAGATGAATCGGTAGATTCTCCATGCTGTCGAAGAAGCCAGGAGGAAATATTTTCTCCAACTTGCAAATTGTTAAGATAATCTTCTCCTCAAGTTCAACCATGTGTTGCACAGTCAACTTAGTTGAACAAATATTCCTAAAAAATATTGATAGTTCGGCCAACGGAATCCATACAGCAGAAGGCAACAACTCTTTCAAAGCAATATGCAGTAATCTTTCCATAAACACGTGGCAGTCATGACTCTTCATTCCCGTTAGCTTGCGTTCATTGAGATCAACGCATCTAGACAAATTCGACACATAGCCATTGGAAAATCTTAAAGTAGATACCCACTTTCAGATTATTAATCTATCTTCCTTGCTCAATGTGTATTGTGCTATCGGCTTACTTAATTGTCCAGCAGCTCCCCTTTGTATTCAGTTCAGATAAGGACGCTTGCATATCTCGGTAATGTCTTGTCTTGCTTTTGGATTGTCCTTCGTCTTTCCTTTAATGTCCATGACGGTATTAAAAACATTATCGAACACATTCTTTTCGATATGCATAACATCAAGATTATGCCTTATAAGATTATCTTTCCAATAAGACAAGTCCCAGAAGATACTCCGTTTGGTCCAGTTATGGGTTTGTCCGAACCCATCGACACGATTGTTCAATGAATCTTCCATTACAGTGGGCAAGTCCTTTACATCTTCCCAAATATCGTATCCCGATAATCTGGCAGGCGGATGAGAAAATTCTTATTTTCCAGCTCTGAACGAGTCCTTGTTCTTTCTCCAAGGATGACTCGCGGGCAGAAATTGACGATGACAATCAAAGAAAGAAGTTTTTCTTCCATGCTTAAGGCGGAACGCTTTACTATTTTGCATGCATATCGGACAAGACAGGGTGCTGTGAGTACTCCATCCCGACAGCATACCGTATGCGAGAAAATCATTGATTGTCCACATCAGTGAAGCTCTCATCTGAAAGTTCTATTTCCTGGAAATATCATAGGTCGTGACGCCGATCTCCCACAGCTGTTTCAGCTCATCCACCAACGGCTGTAAATATATATCAATATTCTTTGTCGGATTTTTGGGACCCGGTATGATAGTTGTCAAGAACATATAAGGAGTCTTCATACACATCCATGGTGGTAGATTGTAAGGGGTTAGAATGACCGGCCAGCAGGAGTATTGAGATCCCGACTGCCTGAAAGGGGCAAATCCATCAGAACATAGCCCCATGCTTACATTTCTAGGCTCTGTAGCAAAATCTAGATGGCAAAAATCGAAATATTTGTACGCCTCTCCATCCGAAGGATGTGACTATTCTCTATCGTCCTTTGTGCGTTCTTCGTTGTGCCACATCATGTGTTCTGCTGTATTCTGAGACATATACATCCTCTGCAAGCGCTTCGTGATCGACAAGTAATGCATATACTTGTAAGGACATCGTTTTCTAATTGACTTTCCTTTTCCCCTGACTTGCTTGTAATGATCCGTATTACAGAAGCTGCAACTTTCTACATCCTCGTTCTCCTTGTAGTACAACATGCATCCGTTGCGACAATAATCTATCTTGTCGTACCACAGTCCCAGTTGTCGGACCATCATCTTCGACTTGTAGAAGTTTTTTGGAAGCTCTTTTGATTCCTTCGGTAACACCTCCTTCATTAGTTGTGTAATCCGATCATAGCAAGTTTGTGGCAAGTTAAAATCGGACTTTATGTTTAACAACCGTATCATCACTGACAGAACGGAATGTGGCTCACAACCAGGATATAAAGAAGTTTTAGCATCCTGAAACATATCATAGAACTCCTTCGCCTCAGGATTAGGATCCTCCGGATCAAAATTAGGCCCTGCCGCGTCGTACACCATATCTCGTGCAAGGTTCTGCACGTCTCCATAATCAACGGAGCATTCGTCGTCATCGACGATAAAATTCGCTGTAGCATTATCATCAAAAGCATAAGTAGCAGCATTCGCAACCTGTCTTTCCGTATATAGTTCACCTTGCGATGACCACAGGCCGTAATCATGTACGAAACCCTTACGGGTCAAATGATCTCTTACACTCACCACTTCTTCGTAACGTCTATTGCGACAATTACGACATGGACACTTGATTTTGTTACCGTCCATAAACTGAGCTTTGCTCATGGCATACTTAAGAAACACTTCCACGCCTGCCTAAAAATCATCACTCACACCTATTCTTTTCTCGTGTTGTCATTTGTACATCCATGTACGATCAACAAAATAACGATCCATCACAGATTGGATGTAAAAATCTGTATAGTAAGACAAACTAAACAGAATTAGTATATAATCATATAACTGGTGGATCCGCTGGTATTCTAGCTCGAGAAGAGAAAAATCTAAGTACAGTTGTTACTAATAGTTCGATACCGATAGCTTAATTGATACCGATACCGATAGTTCGATACCGATAGTACGATACCGATAGTGCGATACCGATACCGATAGTGCGATACCGATACTGATAGTCCGATATCGATAGTGCGATACCGATACCGATACCGATACCGATACCGATAGTGCGATACCGATACCGATAGTGCGATAGTATGATAGTCCGCTAGCGATACCGATAGTTCGATACCGATACCGATAGTCTGATAGTTCGATACCGATACCGATACCGATAGTCCGATACCGATACCGATAGTCCTATAGTGCGATACCGATATCGATAGTGCGATAGTATGATAGTCCGCTAGCGATACCGATAGTTCGATACCGATACCGATAGTCCGATAGTTCGATACCGATACCGATACCGACAGTCCAATATTGATTCTTTGATAGTCCACTAAGTCGAAATGATTCCTCTTAAGCGTCGAGCATGTTATACACGGTTCAACTTGACGAGTTCTTAAATATTTTTGTGGTGTTGTATGCTTGCAGCAGCAAATCAAGTTTTAGAGTCATTATAGGTCAATCTATCTATTTCTAAATTACAAGAGTCCACTTCTAGGATATGGGAGCTATATCCTAAATATCTAGGCTAAAATTAACTTGGTTAGGATACTAGAGTGTCCTTAACATATTGACTTATGCAAATAAAGAACTCGCACTGTCCTTGACACAGTGAACATATACACCATGAACCCAAACTCTATATTCACATTTACTAATCCAAACACCACCAAACTAATGGATAACACACAATATGGATAACACATTATTTAGCCAATATATAAACTCAGATGAATTTGAGAAGCAAAGCCCCCCGCCGCCCACGACCAAAGCCCGCCGCCCCAAGCCCCCGACGCCCAGCCCCCGACGACGCTCCCGCCCCAAGCCCGCCGCCCAGCCCCAGACGCCCCCGCCCCAAACCCGCCGCCCAGCCCCCGACGCCCCCGCCCAAAGCCCACCGTCCAGCCCCCGACGCCCCCGCCCCAAGCCAGCCGGCCATCCCCCGACGCCCCCGCCCTAAGCCAGCCGTCCAGCCCCCGAATGTCCCCAAGCCCGTCGCCCCCGCTGCCCCTATGTCGACACCGCGAGAGAGAGAGAGAGAGAGAGAGGGAGGAGAGAGAGTGAATTTGGGGGAAATACGAAAAGTTCCCTCCACCGTTTTAATTTAAGTCTTGAACGTATATTTAGCGATGGAATAGCGACGGCTTAGGATCAGTCGCCCATTGGTCGCTATTTTTGATACTTGCCGACTGAAAATCCGTCCCTACGTAGTCAAATAAATGTCCCGCCAATTCTCCACATAATTCCCGCCAAATAATCGACTGCGTAGCGACGAATAACGATCCGTCGCTATATCTCCGACACCCTTGCGACGGATGTGCGACCTTTCCTTTCCCTAATATTAAAATAAAAAATGTAACGGCGTGTGGTCGGTAATCCGTCGGCGAGCGGCCACTAAGCCGTCACTAACGCCGACTGAAAATTTTTGTCGCTAATGTTCCATCGCTAATTTACTGTATTTTGGTAGTGATGTCAACTCCACAATCTCTCGCAAGATGCCAAAGAAATTAGTGCCTAGATCGACGTCTTTGTAGTTCGAAGATTTGATACACAAACAACTGTTTTTCGTGGAATCAAGATCCAGAAAGCTGTCTCTGATCGGAGCATTTGTCGACTTGAACCTAAAACCATTAACATAGTGACTTGGCTATATTTTAACGACAGTAATTGGTCCCTTGGCAAGGGTTCTAATTGATTCAATCTGGGTTAAAATTAAACGATTGACCTGAATACCAAAGAAGAGATAGTAAGTTATTTATTGCGCAGTTGCATTAGAAGGGATCAGTAATTACCGAGCTGCTTACTAATTACCGCAGGTAGTAATTCATATTCATTTGAAGATAATTCTGCAACAATAGATACACTTATTCGATTATATTGTCCAAATGGATGCATACACACATGAGTATTAAATGAGTGTCGTAACCTGTTCAATGTTAACCGTTTTCTTCGAAGAAAGTTTACTTCTGCATGCCTTTTAAGGCTTTCAGAGTTCTACCGGATTTTCGAAAAATACAAAAAAGACCAAGTATTATAATTTTCTTTTCTAGGATTTTTTCGTTCTTTATTTTTTACTATTTTTTACTCCTTTCGTTATTTGTCTTTTCTCCTATTTTTCGGTAATCGTTAGAACTCTAAAAGCCTCAAGAAGGCTTACAGATGTAAACTTACTTTTTCAGAGAAGGGCTGACATAGACACTTTACTTCGGGCTGACACGGACACTTTACTTCTAAAATATCTTATATACTACTAGGATACTCATCTATACACTCTATGTACTACGATATACCAATCATACATATACTTCTAAGATACTCTATACACTATAGGTACTAGGATACTCCTTAGTATATTATATATCAAAATTACTTAGTAGGATACAAATATGAGTGTGCATTTCATATAAGAATGTTATTAGTTGAAGAGTCATTTTCGTGTCCGTGCACATATATGGTTGGTAAGGTTGAGTTAGTATCATATATCGGTAGCATGGACACATGCTTTGTCCTGTATTGCATGCATTAGACTCAAGTGTGAGTGTGAGTGTGAGTACTACTGTCACACATTTTCCACTTGAATTCCTATATGTTCAGTCTTGATACTGACCTCGTATCCGACATTTGCCTATAGTTGTATCAGAGTTCCTAAATTTATTGAGTGTTCAGATCTTGTATACATATTTGTTCATGTTACCTTTCTTTTTAGTTCAGATTCATTAACATGATGATGTTAGTCTTCATTTTGAACTGTCCAATGTCTCCCTTGTCTTATCTTCCTATAACATGTTCAATCTAATGCCATTTAGTAACAGTAAGTTGGTGGAAGGGTTTAAAGGCATGTTAGTTAAGGAAGGGGGTTTAATTGATATTGTGTGTAGCATTGGTATCAGGTACTACCTAGGATGGGTATAAATTAGTAGATGAGGAGGAGGTCTAGCCTCACAATAGGAAGTTGAGAGAGCTCCTGCAGAGAGCAGATTGGGTTAAGGACAGGGGATGCCCTGCACTAGAGTACAGGGCACTTACAATATGCCTTAGCACTTGGCTTGCCTTGTGCAGCAACAGCAAGTGCAAGCAGCATTAACAGCTACAGTAGCTTGCTTTACTGCTATTTGGGACATGGGATATCCTCTGGTCAGTTGTGAGGGAACTATGAGTGTGTATCCTTAGCAGGATGTTATCAGTTGAAGAGTCATTTCCATGTTCGTGTATACGACTCTCCTTGAAAGCTTTCTTATTTGGTAGTAGACTACATTTAAGTATGCTAGTGTTTTTTTTACCTTCGAAATAGTTACTTAATTGACAATATTGTGTACGAATATAATTTGATATTAACTTTGGTAATGTGATTAAGGAATAACAAAAATGTATCGTGTCAGTGTCAGTGTACGAATATAATATTGTGTATCGTGTCAATGCATCGTGTCATATTCGTGTATGTGTCGTATCTAAACTCAGTGAGAATATAGGGTTAGGGTTTACCAATTCTTGGGGTTTGTCGAGAGGTGGAGGATGTCGGCGTAGGTGGTTGGGGAGGAGCTCACGGAGGGGGGTCGGTGGAGGAGGAGCCCGGAGAGGAGGGGGAGCTCGCGGTGAAGGAGGAGCTCGCGGTAGAGGAGGATCCCAGAGGAGGGGGAGCTCGCGGAGGGGGGATCGATTGAGGGGGAGAGACGGTCGAGGGAGGAGCGACGATTGAGAGGGGGAGCGGCGGTTGAGGGGGGAGCGACGGTCGAAAGGAGGGAAAAATTTTGGTGTGAAAATTTTGGATTGGGATAGGGCAGGTCCTGTATATATTAAACAGTTAGCGATGTAAATTGATTGACGTCGCTAAACGTCGCAAATATTAAAAAGTATGGCGACGTTCAGTGACTTCTTAGCACCAATAAGTTAACTATAGTCACTAAACGTCGTAGAATGTCGCTATTTTTTTCAATCAGTGACGTTTAGTGACATATAAATTTTACTCGCTAATATCAGAAATATTAGCGACGTCTTGACAATGCGTCGCTAATTGCGTCGCAGGTTTGACTTATTTTGGTAGTGGTCCCAAGCTTAGCAGGGGATGTTTATAATAAACATAAAGGCCCCATGAGAAAACTAACCTTCACTCGAATGTTTAGAAAACGGACAGCAGCAGCAAGTAAACCATCAACATCTGGAAAACCATCAACTTGTAGAATCCCAAACACTAAGGACAGGGTTGATGATCTATACAATTTTGTTGCTACAAACTTTGAGAATGTCTTCAAAGAGATGAAGACTATATCCGACAACCAGAAATTAATTCTAGATAAGATTAACCAGATAGAGGTTGAATTTGCTGACCAAGAATAAGAATTCCCTTCCATCGTGAAAAAGGTAAATGGGCCTAGCCCCAACTGATGCTACTTTGCATTTTTTTCTCTTATTCTACTATTCTTGATGATTCCATAATCTTATATACACATTTATACTCTAATATGTGAAGGACACATATATACACATTTATACTCTGTTACTAACTGATCTACCTATCCATATTGTATTATTTTCTTAGCTAACTTATAGGTTTGCTTGCTAATTGTATATACTTGCTAATAGGATGATATCAGTATCATCACTAAAAAAGGAATTCAGGAAATCATTTGTATTTGAATTAAGGCTCCAATCCAGTTATTACTGTGTACATTGTATACACTTGTGAGCTTCAACTCAGCTTAACCGAATCTTCATCTCTAATACTTAAGGATATATCAAAACTTCTTAGCCCCTATATTCTACATTAAACACTCTAGGACAGAATCACGTGGTCTTGAAACAAAAAGCTACTCTGGATATGCTTGATGCTCTGATACTCTGCTACTTGATGCGCTGATACTGCAAATAATTTACAATAAAATAAAATATTGCACTGATATTCTGCTACTTGATGATGCTTTGATACTGCAAATAATTTACGATAAAAGTTAATATTGCACTTATACTCTGCTACTTGATGCTCTGATACTCTGCTAATTAATACTCTGATACTCAGCTAAACCGAATAGTTAATATTACACAGATACTTCTGCTACTTGATAGTCTGATACATGCACTGATACTGTCCAATTGCACCCATAAATGGTAATTTAGGACTGAACAGATGATGGTCCAATGCATGTACAGAGTGGAAATTCCTCAAGGCATGTAATGTATGTCTGATACTAGAGTTAGGACTAAGTTGAAACACTACCTCAGTCAGTGATATTTGGTATAATAAGCATGAGCACACTGCTATAATATAGGTTGTACTTTAGGATAATCCAGGCACTTAAACTTGCTTGGTATCCTGACACTAGAGGGAGTCCTTGAGCTAACTGGAGAGTGTACTCACTACTCAGTGATAGATACAAAATGTGGTCGCATCATAGAACCCGCATTGTGCACATTGATACTCGAATGTCAGAACATGCAGTGTGCATATTGATACTATTATATAAAAATACACACTGTGTACATTGACATTCGAATGCTAGCCCTCCCTTTGATACTTCTATTTACGTTTCTGGATGTCATTTATACATATACAATGAGTCCATACTGACTATAATTTTTTATTCCGTCCCTCAAGGTGTAGGTGAAGGATATTTTGAGGAAGAAAAAAAGAAGAAGAAGATGAAGATGAAGATGAAGATGGAGATGAAGATGGATATGAAGATTCATCTTTTGAGTTTTGAAACTTTTATTTCAATTTGGAAGTAATATTTGAATTGTAATATGGTTCTGAATATTTGTTGGTCTTGGCGGTCAAACTATATTTTGTGTTTGAAATATTGTAACACTAAACTTTTCGCTTGTACTAAGCACCGTTGTGGTGCATGGTTCGTAATTTGTTTAGAAAATCTAATATGGTCTTGAATTTAGAGTATGTCTGATATTTGTTTGGATTATTGTATTATGAATTATGCAGGTTCTATGTTGAATTACTAACGTGGATTGGACAGATTACTGTAACGTAGATTATGCAGTTTATTGAACTTGGAATAAAGTATACTTAATTTGATTATAATTTATTTGGTTGAAGCGTTTATTTGATTTGCAGTTGGCCTTCACAGATGATTTTGATCTTTTGGTGTATTTCTTTGATTTGCAGATGCCCTTCACAGATTTCATGAGTCCTGGGTACATTCCTAGAATTTACAGATGATCTCATTACGGATGCATTCCTGGGATCACTAAAACTTTATTTGATTGTAATGTATTTTGCTTTCTGTAAATAATCAGTACATCGATGCCATCAATATGAATTCGATGCCAGTGTAATGCATAATGTAACTCATGTCTGTTCATCCCTGGTTATTGCTAAAGCAAAGTATGTAATGTAAGAAAAATTCTCTTGGATAGTAGGTTAATCATATTCAAACACTCGCAAGCAATTTTGTGCAGCTATACAGTGGAAGCCTGATAAAATGATATTAAGATTTTTTTCAACATGCTTTAATATTAAATGAATATACTTTGGTAAATGATATTAAAAATACTGTAAATATTTGATAAAAAATAAATGAGATACTTGAACATTTCCCGTCCTAAATGTACCATACTTTGTTAAAAGCACAGAGAGTGGCCAGCCATTCTCCGTGTTAAAAGCACGAAGAATGACCATTCTCCGTGTAAAAGAACGAAGAATGGCCATTCTCCGTGTTAAAAGCAAGGAGAATGGCCACTCTCCGTGTTAAAAGCAAGGAGAATGGTCATTCTCCGTCCAAAATGTACCATACTTTGTTAACGTAAAAATTCGAATATACTTTGGTAAATGATATTTTTTTAAAAAACTGTAAATATTAGAAAGATGGTTAATATGACAAAATATTGAACATTTTTCGTCCTAAATGTTCCATACTTTGTTAAAAGCATGAAGAATGGCCATTCTCCGTGTTAAACGCATGGAGAAGGGCCATTCTCCGTGTTAAAAGCACGGAGAATGACCATTCTCCGTGTTAAAAGCAAGGAGAATGTTCATTCTCCGTCCAAAATGTACCAAACTTTGTTAACGTAAAAATTCGAGTATACTTTGGTAAATGATTTTTTTTTAAAATACTGTAAATATTAGAAAGATGGTTAATATGACAAAATGTCACAATACAAAAAAAATGTTCTTTTCGAAAATATTATCATTAGAAAAGTAAAAAATATTTCGTCTGATCAATACATTTTTTTAAAAATATGTGAGCAAATGATCCGTCCGACCTCAGAAGCAGGTTTTTTCAGTTCACCACCACCACCATGGCATGTAGCTTTATTACCAAAATATTAAATTATTAGATGAAAAATAAAATTCCTGACAACGACATGGACAGTAAAATTTACTATGCCGGGAGCCTGCAGGAGCGGCGGCGCTGGTACTTCTCCTTGTTCGAGGAGATCTCGACAACGTCCGACGTGAACCGGACCGATTCTTCTCGGCGCCGCTAGTACTCCTCGTTGTTATAGGAGGGCTCGACGACGTTCGACGCGATCCGGATCGATTCTTATTTCTTCTTCATCTCCGTTTCTCCTTCCACCATCACCACAACACCACCACCACCACGGCCTGTAACAAAAAAAATTACGGAATTTATACGTTGATGCACAAAATATTAAATTGGATACGAAAGAGAGAGTAAATATGAGTTAATTTAGGGTGTTCATTAAAAAATTAAAGTAAAGAATGACCTGCTAAAGCGAGTTACCAAGGGGTCAAAAGTCAAAATCAGCATTAAATGTTGTTTCTACTATATTATTCAATCCGAACCATTGGATCAACATCCAATGGTCCAGATTTGGGATGTACCGATACATCCTTTTTCAGGGAATGTATGGTAGAACGACCATATATATATATATATATATATATATATATATATATATATATATATATATATATATATATATTATACACTAGTTTATTACAACTCATTTTTTGGTTATGTCCTTGTTTTGTAACTAGCTTCTCAAGTTCAAGCCTGGTTCAATTGCTCGCTCTAATGTATCCTTCACCCTTGCATCATGCAGTAATGATTTCATTAATCAATTAAATTGTGGCACGTTTTATTTCAAACACTTATCATACAAAATTGACTTCCAACTATAAGAAAAACATGAGACTGTTGAGTTGACTAACCTATAGCGAGAGTCCGAAGATTGGATTATCCTAGCCGGAATTAATTTTAATTGTCCCTTACTCGTATTAAAAAGATATAAGTTCAAGTCGAATTTGGACTGGAACTATTCTAATTAAACCAAGTAGTCTAAACCCGTTTTCATTGGTTGTAGATGGGATCAGATTGGACCATGTTAGAAGGGGACATGAGTGGGTTGTAAGAAGGTCGTAAGAATTTGGTAATAAAGTTAGCATTATTGTATGCTACCTCGCTCTAGTATTCTTGATTGTAGACATTTACTATCTTGTACGAGAAAAAATGAACAGTAGTAAGGAATGTTGTACAAAAACGAAATTAAATCTAGCATGTCCATTGCATGGATTATATTTGAGGAAGAATCTAGCCTTGTAATCAAATTGTGGAGCCATTGAATGGAAAGAATGATAACCTAGCTTAAGAACAAAGTAAATCCTAGCAACGTATCTATTATACAAGATTATCTCTACTTTCATATAACTCATAACCATGATACAGGCAAGATTAAATTATCCTAATGGCATTTTAACTATGACGTCCGGACGTTTTTGATATCCCAACTTTTTTATTACTAACAACTCAACTTCATATATTATTCTTTTGAAATGACTTTTGTTAATTTTGAAGCATATCGAAATCGAGACCACAATTTAGATACTTATATTCTTTTGAATTGGTATAAAATGGACAAAAATGATTGAAAAAAATCAATTTATAAAATCGTGACACCAAACTCGAGCAGCAGAAAGTTAATGTGTCAAAAATGTTTGAACGCTATAATTGGGATGCCATTAGGATAAATTAGCCTACATAAAATGTAGGTGAAATTAAGTAATGGTATCAGTTTATTGCGGCAACGAAGACACTAATTATTTCGACATTCTGAATATTATTGGAATTTAAACCCTTTTACTCAATGTTGTCAGAACCGGACCGGATAGACTTTTGGACCGGGTTTGACCAAATTTTGCCAAAAAAAATTAGTCCACAAGAACGTGAACCGACAATTTTTTTTTCAAAAACGGAACTTAATTGGTGAACCGGCCGAACTGGTACACAATTGAAATAGTTGATGCTGATTTTTCTTTTGAAAGAAAACTAAAATAAAAAAAAATCACGTCAGATGTCAACCATTCGGTTCTTGGTTTTTGTTTTGAAACACCTTATAGTAGTGAAATTGAGCCAAATCAAACATACTAAAAACCAAACCAAAAATGTTGATATCTTATCTATTTAAACCAAAACAAACATGTCACGCCCCAGAACCAGAATACTGGATAGCGGGGGAGTGACTCAACCAGCTACATATTACGGGTAGATAAACATCGTATAATACGATCAATGATGTCTAAAAGATGAGGGGGTGCATACTACATGAAAGTCTCACTAAGGTTACACAACATCTATTGTCTCAATCATTCAAACAAGAAGCAATAATAGAGAACATGTAAGATAAAGCAGTAAGGCGTCCCAAACGCTCAGTCGAAATGTTCTTGAGATCTGGCTTTACAAAACATAGCCAGATGATATAGTAAGGTATTCACAATTGTTAACAGCTGCAGTCTGACTTAGTTACAATTATGTAAAAGTAAGTGCAAGACAATCTGACTAACATGTCGGTGCCAAACAGCAATAAGTAAAGTAAGTAGTAAAAACGAGCAGGAAAATAAGGAACTCACTCGTGTCCTCCTGCGATCATTCCTCTAGTATTGACCATCTTGGAGGTAGAAGTAAGCTGAGTCCTCGGGAACTGACTCTAAATCTGGCCATGCAAAACCAGAGAGGTTAGACCTCTAATAGCAAGTACCACAAGGAAGCATGACATGAGAATTAAAACCAGTGATAAGAGTTAAGAATATGATAAATAAGTCTCCGCTTTCTACTGGGGTTCACACAACATCACGACACTTCAAACCAACTTCCCAACCAAACAAGGACAGAAGTTGACCCGTCATGTCCTGATATTCTGATCATCTCAGTTGTTAACAGAGTAGGTACAGTACACAAACAAATCAATTTAAATGGCCATGTAACTACTACGGCTTGCTACTGTAAGTTTCAAGTTACCTTGGAAATATGCAATAAGGATTCCTCAGTTCTTACTATGTACAAGTAAGGCTAGTCTACCCAACAATCAATTACGCCAATCATGAATTAGACGAGTTCCTACGGGACGCCCGTCATCAATATACAATAAATAATATAAGCAGATACCGCTCCATGCCCGTGTGACAGATTTGTAGTATCTGTGGGAACCAGCCGGCATATCGGAACACTAATTGTCCCAAGGATGGCTGCCATATAAGAACTCGGGAATCCATTCTCTCCATGCAATCATTATTTTATTTAACTTAGTAGTCCCTATGTTAAGTGAAATCCCATACCGTGGATCATGGTCATTCAGAATGAGTACTTTCGTACAAAGTATGATATGCACAACTATACAACGATGCCCGTGCGGTTAGGTTATTGGTCTTACATAGCGTAATACAACAATCAAACCTAGCCACGGAATAATCATGCCTTGACCATAAGGTACACATGCTGCTTTTGTAGAAAATAAATTAAAGTCTGCACGTGCCCATATGCCAATGTTCGGGATCGGCCAGTCGATTGCAATAGTTCATAGTTAATATGAACGTGTCTCATTCAATTTCAGTAAGACGAGTAGCCAGTCTCTTAGTTCCAATTAGGAACGCATGATCAATCATTTAGTCAAGGTAACATTCAATGTCAATTCGTGACAAGGCATGAAAGTCAACTAGTATTTAGTATGGTCGAGTCTATAACTCTCAGGGTTAAGTTCCAGTCATTCTGGATATCCACAAACCAATTCAAGACACATGGTACATTCCACACGACAACATGTTTTAACAATGAATTACGCCAAGCCAGAAGAGTACACCCAATGAAATATGCGTAAAAGAAATTTATGCGTGAGGGAAGTTTACGTGTGAAGGAATAAAACTTACGTGTAAAAAGAATACGCTCAATAAAGGAATAAAGTTGCGCGCGTAAAAACTCGCCTTACGCCAAGCCAGAATAGACTTGCGTAAAACAGATTCACGCTGACACGAATGATCGTGGGCGCAGAGCTCGATATTACGCAGACACGTAAAAACGTTGGCGTAGGGCTTCATAATACGCAGGCACGTATAAACGTGGGCGTAGGGCTTGATAATACACGGGCACGTATAAATGTGGGCGTAAAGAATATCCAGGACTCCAAATTCGTGAGACCTTCAGTCTAAACGTGAGCGTAGAGAATCTTAACAACCAGGAATGATCAAACTTGAAAATAAGGGAGACCTTCATGATGAACCACCTAAATTCGAAAATAAACCAACCCAAGCCGAACCCAAGAGCAAAGCAAAAGTAGAAAATAAAATATAGAAAAATAATTAGCGTGAAATTAAAGGATTAACTACAGAACAAATGCATGATAAATATTAAATAGATACATTCAAGCAGTACACGTATAAAAATATATATTCCGGGAATGGGGAGTGACATCTCTACCCCCCTTAGAAAAATTTCGTCATCGAAATTTCAAATTCAAGCAGGATAGAAACATTGGAGCTAAACTAATTCAAGTACAAACAATTCTAGAGAGCATGCAGTCATCTTAAAATATCCATAGCAAGTAATATATCGATGTTTATCAATCTACGACATCAAGCAATTTTTACTCATAACGGGATAAGCATGAGGAATCAAAACAATCAGGGTACATGGAAAGAAATATACCTTGTGAGTCAAATAGGTATGAATACCGTGATCGGATATCATGCTCACGTTCCCACGTTTAATCTCCTAAGGAGTGATGACCCCAAGCAACACGGACAGGGCTAATTGTTTGGTTCTACAGTATCTTCCCCTTCGGTCCAAAATGGCCACCGACTGTTCCTCGTAAGACAGGTTGGTACCAACAACCAGCTCAGAATGATCAAGGATATGGCTTGGGTCCGATACATACCTACGTAACTGAGATACATAAAACACATCATGCACCTCTCGTAACGAAGGTGGAAGGGATAAATGATAAGCAACATCGCCTACCCTATCAAGGATAGCAAATGGGCCTAAGTATCGCGGACTCAACTTTCCACGAACGCCAAATATAATTACCCCACGAGTAGGTGAGATCCGCAAAAACACGTGGTCCCCAATAGAAAATTCTAGCGGCCTACGATGCTGGTCTGCCCAATGACGATATCGATCTTGTACAACTGAAAGTCGTTCCCTAATTCCCTTAACCACTTTAACCGTCTGAACAATTATTTCTGGGCCTAACATCTTTCTTTCCTCGATATCATCCCATGCTAGTGGCGACCTACACTTCTTACCATATAGTACTTTGAATGGCGCCATCTGGATACTGGCTTGATAACTGTTGTTGTACGAAAATTCGACTAAGTGCAGGTGACTCTCCCAAGACCCTCTAAAATCTAGGGTGCAAGCTCGTAACATATCTTCTAAAGTCTGAATTGTTCTTTCTGATTGCCCGTCTGTCTGTGGGTGGTAAGCCGTACTAAATCTTAACTTGGTACCCAGACTATGATGTAAACTCTTCCAGAAATGTGATATAAAATGGGTATCTCTATCTGACACAATACAGACAGGGATCCCATGCTGCCTGACAATCTGCTGCATATACAACTCTGCCAAATTTTTTGTAGATTGCCCTACTCTAAAAGGAAAAAAATGTGCCACTTTCGTAAGCTGATCTACTATCACCCAAATAGAATCTTTACCACTTGGCGATCTCGGTAAACCGGTCACAAAGTCCATTGTGATATGTTCCCACTTCCATTTCAGGATAGGAAGCGGTTGTAATAATCCAGCTGGCCTCTGTTGTTCTGCCTTCACTTGCTGACACATGTTTCACTTAACAAAATGCCTAAAATTGGCTTTTGAAAGAAAACAAGAAAAAGTACAAGTAGGTTCTGGAGAGTATTGCTATAGAAGTCTGATCTGAGAATGATCACTTTGTTCCTTGGACCACACGATGATGATAAAGAGAACTGCTTGAGGAAGATGAACAATCGGAAGAACTAAGTCACCAGAAAGGTATCGACACAATGGCACTGATGGCGCAGTCGAATGCTTTTCTGCTTTGCTTCACCCTGTTCTTAAGAAAAAGTTAAAGAAATGCTTCTGGGAAATATCACTTTGAAAGTATGAGTTTTCTCAGAATCTCCTTCTCTGTATCTCTCTTGATTATTTTCTTTGTTAAAAATAAGTCTATTTATAGACTAGACCCTCTGTGCGTAAAAAGCAACAAAATTGGGTCTCTATACAAGTAACTGCCACCCACGATTGAAAATCAACCTTTACGCGTGATGACACGTGTCCCATGTAGAGTTTTGATCTCTACGTATGATGACACGTGTCCCATAACTTCAACAATATGGGGAGAGCACGTACACACGTTCCTCGATAAGTGTGGCATGAAAGCCACGTATGCAAATCACGTTCTCACATAGCCAGAAAAGATTGGGCGTAAAAATGACCCAAAACAAACTTCCTGCGTAAAGTAGCAGACTGGGCGTAAAATAATCCAAAATAAACTTTTTGCATGAAGTGGCTGAAAAGTAGCCTTGAGCGTATAATTAGCTCAAATAAAATCTACGCACACGAAAGCCTTGAGCGTAAAAGCTTGAATAGCTATCATGCGTAAAGGAAGCAGTCTCTTGAGCGTAAAGTAGCCCATCTGTACATTAAACGACAAGTGTTGGATTTGGTGTAAAATCTTCTCGACTTCTGTGCCATGTTCTATCAGAAAATCATACTGTCAGATCAATATCACGTGCATTAATAGTCTGATAGTCTGTCGCCTTTGCGTAAAGTTTGAGGATAGCTCTTGCGTAAAAGAGCTCGCGTAGAATTTGAATCTGATTCAATAAAGTCCTTTAACGAGCCCTGCATAGAGTCTGACTTTGCGTAAATTTCTCAATTTCTTTGACTCGGTCTATTAAGTTTATTTTATGCTTCTACAATATATTAAGCAACGAAAAACGAATCTAGCTATCTCCCTCTTCATTTCGTTCCACCAGAAGTGCTGCTTGATGTCTTTGTACATTTTGGTCCCTCCGGGGTATATAGAATACTGAGAACTGTGGGCTTCTGCCATAACCTCCTGTCTGATATCTCCACTTGACACACATAGACGTGATCCAAATCTAAGTGTACCATCTTCATGAATTTTCATCTCCTTCCTGAGTCCTGACTCACATTCTGTCCTAAGCTTCTGAATCCTTGGGTCCTGTGCCTGAGCTGCCTTTATCCTGTCTACCAAGTCGGATTGAACTCGTAGACTTGCTAGAATTCCTACATCACTAGAAAGTATAACCTCGATGTCCATCTCCTAAAGGTCTTCTAAAATGTGCCTTTGTGACATCAACATAAATGTGCTGCCTCTCCTGCTAAGAGCATCTGCTACCACGTTAGCCTTGCCTGGATGATACTGAAGCTCCACGTCATAATCCTTGATCAACTCTAACCATCTTCTCTGTCTCATATTCAGTTCCTTCTGAGTAAAGATGTACTTCAGCCTTTTGTGGTCTGTGTACATGTCCACTCGATCACCGCATAAGTAATGCCTCCATAGCTTCAAAGCAAATACTACTGCCGCCAACTCCAAGTCATGAGTCGGATAATTCTTCTCGTGGTCTCCAAGTTGCCTAGATGCATACGCTATCACCTTCCCATGTTGCATTAGGACACACCCAAGTCCCATTCCTGACGCATCACAATATACAGTAAAACCTCCGGGTCCAACCGATAATGTAAGAATAGGTGCCGTGATCAACTTCTGCTTCAAATTCTCAAATGATGCCTGGCACTCTGCCGACCAAATGAATGGCACATCCTTCCGTGTCAAGCGGGTCATGGGTGCTGAAAGTCTTACAAAGTCTGATACGAACCTTCTATAATATCTTGCCAATCCCAAGAAACTCCGCACATCTGCTACGGTCTTAGGTACTGGCCAACTCTCTACTGCTTCTACCTTCTTAGGATCTACTGCTTCTCCAGCCCCTAATATGATGTGTCCCAAAAATGAAATATGATCCGTCCAAAACTCACACTTGCTGAGCCTGGCATACAACTGGTTCTCTCTCAGAACCTGTAATACTTTCCTAAGGTGATCTTCATGTTCTTCTTCACTAGCTGAGTATACGAGGATGTCGTCGAGAAACACAACCACAAATTGATCTAAGTACGGCATAAAGATGCGGTTCATCAAATCCATAAATATTGCTGGAGCATTAGTCATACCAAACGGTAATACTAAGAATTCGTAATGCCCGTACTTGGACCTGAATGCTGTCTTGGGAATATCTCCTTTCCGAACCCTCACTTGATGATACCCTGATCGAAGATCTATCTTAGAAAAAACCCTTGCTCTGCTTAACTGGTTAAACAAGTCGTCGATCCTTGGTAGTGGATACTTGTTATTTATTGTTGCCGCGTTAAGCTTCCTTTAGTCAATACACAATCTGGATAACCCATCCTTCTTCCCTACAAGTACCACTGGTGCTGCCCATGGTAATTCGCTAACTCGAATGAAATTCTTCTCCTTCAGTTCCTCTATGTGCTGATACACCTTGGCCTGCTCTGAATCTGCCATTCTGTAAACTCGATCTGATATCGATTTAGTTCCAGGTGCCAATTCTATACTGAACTCAATATCCCTAACCGGTGGTAGACCTGAAAGTTCTTCAGGAAATACATCTAGAACTTCTTCCATTGTCGTTACTACTCCTTGTTTATGTTGGTATGCCTCTGATCTGACTAAGGTAAACTGCTTTATGCCTGGAATATTAAAAGATACACTCCCTCTATGACAATCTATTGTCGCATGACTGTCTTTCAGCCAGTCCATGCCTAAGATAACGTCAAAATTTCTGACAGGAAATTCTATCAACCTGGCGGGTAAGGAATGCTCGCAAACTACAACGCTACACGCTAGAATAACTCTACTAACTCCTACGAGCCCATTGCCAGTGAGTATATTCAACCTCCCTGGCAATGCCTTGAATTCCATTCCTAGTCGTGTCGCAAATTGTATAGATATAAATGAGTGTGATGCTCCCGAATCAAATAATGCTACTGCGGGATATGAGGCGACGAGAATGTTACTAGCCACAACATCTTCCGATGCCAATGCCTCTTCTAAGGACAGATTGAATGCCAGCCCTCGACCTCTTTGTTGGTTCCCATGCTATGGCCTAGCCTGGTATTGCTACTGGCCCCTGCCTTGGTGATGCTGGAGTGGTCTTTGTTGTTGCTTCTGCATCGGCGGTCCCTGCTGCCGAAACATCTGAGCCTGTGATATGAATGGGCGTTGTGCTAACGGTCTCACTGCTGCCGCTAGTCCTTGATACTGGCCTGCCCCTGGTGTTGGCAGCGCAGGAAATTATTGTACTGGTCCTCCTGACCTCGAATTCATAGGACAGGTGGAAACCCGATGATCTGGACTTCCACATATCAAACACTGCCCGTTCAATGTCTGACACACACCTCTAGTATGCTCTGTCTTCCCACAATAGGTGCAGCCCGCTGGGGGTTGCTGGTTCTTCCTCTGCTGCTGCTGCTGCTGCCTTGTTGGTGGTGCTGGCCCTCGTATCGCCACATCGTGAATACGAACGCCAGGGGATGGTGCTGTTATTCGGGGCGCTACTCCCCCTCCTCCTCCAATCTGATTGTGAGATCTTTTCTGACCTCCAGTCCTAGCTGTGATCCTCTGGATGGTGATCTTATGTCTTTGGGTTGTCGTCAATACCTCATCGAAAGTCTGGTAGTTGTGTCCCTCTATCAATTGCAAGAGCTCAAGATGAAACCCTTGCTGAAACCTCATAGCCCTATGGCTCTCTGTTGCTACTATCTCTGGGGCGAACCTAATCAGACTGCAGAACTCTGCTGCATAAGTGTCTACTGTCTTGCCAGCCTGCTTGAGGCTGATAAACTTCTGCTGTAGCGCAAACTGCGCCACAACTCTATAGTACTTCATTTTGAATCTTACAGTAAAATCATCCCAAGCAACAGGACGTCTGATGCCCACTTCCTCTAATTCCCACCAATCACGTTCGAGGTCCTGAAGTAACAGCTTCACTTGATCCATACGTTCTTCCGTCGGTACCTTAGCCGCTGTCAAAATAGCCTCGATATCCTTAAGCCACGTATCTGCTGAAATAGCATCTTCCGTGCCCTCGAAACGGCGGGGGTTGTACTTGCAGAACCTGGTTGATGCTCCTGAATCTGTCCTCACTCCCCTTTCCAAAGCCGTCTGCAATCCTTGGTTAAGTAATATATTCTGCTCTTGCAGCTGAGTGTGCATGCGTTGCTGTAGAAGCATGGAATTTCACAACCAGAAAGCCCATGCGCCAGACACTACATGCGCCAGAACTCAGATGAAGAACTTCACAACAAAGTCAATAACTATAGACATTTGAAGAAGGACTTTTTATTTATATATAAAAGTCTATTACATGTCTAGAAAAGGCTGTACAAAGGAGAATTCCTACAAAGAAAAGAGCCTAAGTCTACAGCCAGCGGCCATCATGCGCCTTCAGATAAGTGCAGCAACCACCATGCACCACCAGATAGGCGCAGCATCACTATGCGCCACCAATAAGGCGCAGCAGATATCATGCGCCTCCATCCAGGCGCATCCCATCATCTCTTCAGCACCTCAGTTATGTGCATCCCTTCAGCCAAATTCTTCCAGCCAGGCTCACCTGGCCGAGCAGAGCCCAGTTATGTGCCGCTCTTCCAACCACCCTCTGGCTGGAACCAAGGAAGAGAAGAGCACCGCAAATGCTGTGGCCAGGGGAGGCTTCGAAAGATCCTCCAAAGCCGAAGGAAGACCGTGATCGAAACCATGGCTAAAGGAGCAGCTTTCGACACGATCAAAGTGGGGAAACCCCACTTTGCAGGAAGAGAGAGCCTTGCACCGCCATTCCGATCTACGGCTCTTCCGAAATAACGGAGACGAGGCTCGAGCATCCTTATCTTTGGATGCAACAGGCACCTTCCGCCTGCCTCAGAAGCCCTCGACTCCGTCTTTTGGATGTAACAGTCACCTTCAAGTGCATCAAAGATAACACAGCGTCTCATCTTCACCCTCGGGAGCACTTCGTCAGCAGAATGCACCCGTATGTTCAAATTCATATTGGAAGTACGTGAGGAAATGAGAAGCAAATCTTCTCTCCATGCCACTATTTATAGGCCGGGCAGATCAAACCCACGCGCCAAGTGGATGGCCCTCCGAATTCCGTACAATGAATTTACATTAAATGGATGAACCGGACGCCTCGAATTCAGCCAAACGGCTATTTATAGCACTCGAAGAGCGAGACAGCCGCATCATTAAAAGACATGTCCGATGCGCCAGCCAGACAGCGCATCACACGGATGCGCCCTTCGGCGTCAGGCGCATCACACAGACGCGCCCTACAGTACTCGGCGCATTACAGAGGGTGCGCCCTCACACATCTCCATACCGAGTGGAACGCCAACCGATGCGCCCACTCAGCTGTCCATCGAACATCACCAATATTAAATGCTGAACTGACAGAGTTGGCAGCACGCCTCCTAAAGTCTGAACAGTTGACAGCTTTTCAGAAAACGAAGCGTCGGCAACGTCAGCATCATCATGACCTTGTTCCGACGGCTACTGCCACGTGGCCACTCCACCATCAGCATGCGCCTCTATGGCCATGCGTCCAAATCAGCATGCGCCTCAAAAGCCATGCGCCTCAGACTGCTCTCTGATCCCGAAAGACAGAAGGAAAGTCGCCTGCATGCGCCTCAAAAGCCATGCGCCCCAAATGGTTTGTAACTCCTAAAGGATATGAGCCGCAGCCTCCTCCTGCGCCCAATCCAAGGCGCAGCCCACCAGATCACTCCTCTCCACCAAATCCGAGATCTTCGAACCATGAGTCGACGACACGTGTCTTTTGACTCAATTCGTCCAAGATTTCAGCAACGGAAAGATCTTCTCTCTGCTACGTGCCGGCTCACAACAGCAGTATGAAGAGTTCTTCCCCTCGATCAGGGCGCAGCATCCATGCGCCTCCATCAGCAACCGCCACGTGGCGTTCCCACACCGGCGCATCCTACATGCGCGCATGAGCAGCCAGCCTGCAAAACTATAAATAGAAGGGTCATCTCCTTCACACACACACACACAGAGACTCAGAACAGAAGACTCACAACACAGAGAGAATCACCGAGAGGCAGTTCTAGACACTCAGCGTCTTCCTTCTCTCAGCAAGCTCCAGCACCCAGAGCAATCCACACCTTCAGAGAACCGATAACCGTCGTCAGCCGGTCAACGGAGTCAACGCATTACCACTCGCTCCATTGGCACTAAGGATCCAGCTTAAACAAAAGTGTACTCCTAGGACTACATCTAAGTCCTATATTGTATCACTGTTCTGTTTGTATTAAGATTTCAATCAAAACAATTTTAATGGCAAACAAGCTGGCGACTCTGCTGGGGACCTCTTTCTCCTCTACCGAGAAAGTCGTGTCACAGGCCGACGACGTGAAGGTGGGCTCCTCCCACAAGACGCTGGTAGTGCGCCTCAATCAACAGGCGTACGAGGAGTTCATTTCTGAAGGAAGTGCGAGTCCTTCGAAGCGGCTGTCGAAGCCGAAGAAGACCCGCGCAGTCTGGGTACGAAAAGTCGACGCCTCGGGCACCACCGTTGAAGGGGATGCGCCCGTCCAGCCTTCCCTTCCTGTTGACGTCCTCAGCAGTCAAGGTGCGCCCGCTGATGCAGCGCATCTCTCGGGGAAGCGTGCGGCTGACCACGTTCCCCAGCCATCTTCCTCTCAGGCGAGGAAGATACGTCGACGGAGCAGGGGCACAGCCAATGCCCCGCGCATTACTTCTGATGCGCCACAAAGAGCCTCTGTCTTTGACAGACTCACTCGCTGTAACGGCGAGGAGAATTTGGATGCTGAGTACTATGCGCCCCAGCGGACTGGTACGAAGAAATCCAAGGCGGCACGGGCCATGCGCCACAAACGTGCTATGCCAGCAGCCGGCCAGAGGCACGCGCTTACAATCACGCGCGCTGCCGATGGCAAGCTGTACAAGGTTGACTCAAGTGCTCCTGCACCGACAACGAGTCGACCTTCAAAGTCCTCATCTCACTTGGGCGCATTCACTGCGTGCACAACCAAGCCGAGAGAGGCAAACTCAGTGGTCTTGAACTCCCGCGCCTCCTCTGGTTGTGCGTTTGAGGTCCGTTCAAGTCACTTCAAATGCTGTGGTTCCCCCACTACTGATCGTGATGCCTGCTTGGTATTAGATCAGGGGGCGCAGCACTCACCCGACCACCCCGGCGCTTGGCCCTGCCATGCGCCTGAGAGGGGTGTGAGGGTAGCACTCTCCTCCAACGACTTGCGTAACGTGATCACTCACAAGCGCCGGTCAGGAGAGCTGACCAACAAGCACGATGCGCCTCTCACGGGGCACACTTGTGCAGTGGTCACCATCAACTGCTGTTGCAAGACGGCAGTACCGCCAAAGCAGTCGGTCTTCCAACGGCTACAATCATCGACACCCCTCCGACATCGCCTTGGGACAAAGGTGTCAGCAGAAGAGGAACTAAAGATTGCGTCATGTAACGTGATCTCCAATTCCTCATCTGTCCGGAAGACGACTGCCAATTCCTCGTCTTCATCTAAAAGCCAGTCGAGGAAAACCAAGGCAGCTGTCACAACCTCTGGGGTGTTCGAAGGCACTCGGTCAAGGAAAAAGTCCTTGGAGGAAGCTGGGGGTAGCCAGACCCTTGTTCAGCCTCCTTCCGAAGACGAAGATGTCCAAAGCACAGCTGCGGCGGATCTTCATCAAGGCGAAGATGGCCTTCCTGAAGCCCCTCAAAATGACGATGTCCTCCAGGACACCGCCGGGGGTAGTGCTGAAAATGAAGAGGCCCTTCAAGACAGAGCTGAGGGCAGTCAGGCCCTTACAGATGCGCCTGTCGAAGACGAACTCCAGAATGTGGCTGGGGGTGGCCAAACACCAGGAGAAGTAACTCCCCCACATGAAAGTGAGGCTGAGAGCGAAGCCTCAACTAATCCATCCACTTCCGGCCGTGTCATGACAGTATACATGACCGGAGGTGATCTTGAGACTGATGCGCCACCACAGGACATTGTCCAGCGCATAGACTCGTTAGAGGGAGGACTCAAAACTCTCTCTGCCTCAATGCAAGCACTGACTCAAGCAGTGTTTGAGATGCGGTCGGCCTTGATCAGGACACCTTCAAATGGTCCCGACCCAGGAGCTAATGGAGAGTCGAGTGTGCCCCTCCAGCGGACACCCTCAGACACAGAAGCACCCCGGACATCGGAGCCCTCAAACGCTCCACTCCAGGTGGTACCTCCTTCCCCGGCTCCTAGCTCCACGGAGGACGTGGTCGAAATGATCAAAGATCTGCGGGAGCGCTTCGAGTCCAGGAACAGGCAGGAGGAACGCCAGAAGATGGGCATTCCCCAGACTTATCCACTTGAGTGGAACAAGGTGGTTTATCCCCCAAAGTATAAACCACAGACACTCACGCCGTATGACGGGAAGGACTCTCCACGACGGTACTTGACGTACTTCCAGTCACAGACAGGGCATCTTCCGAAGGAGGACGCGCTCCTCACCAGCATCTTTGTTGGGGCCCTGAAAGGGGTGGCGTATGACTGGTACTGCAGCCTCCCCGACAATTCCATATCGTCCTTCGACGACCTGACACGCCTCTTCCTCGACCGCTTCTACGACGGTGGGAAGGACATGACGATGGCGTCTCTCATTGAGATACGCCAGAAGGACAAGGAAACGGTTCGGGCATTCATCGAACGCTTCCGTCAGGCCTGCTTCAGGTTACCTCCAGGCATGCCAGAACATGCGCTTCTCTCCGCTTGCAGTATGAACATGCTACCTGCAGTAAAGCTCTGGCTTAACTCTACTCCCCCTCCCGATTGGAGCTCCCTAATCATTGAAGCTGAAGCTGCAGAGAAGAAGGCGGCCAATGCACGTCTTCTGGGTGTTAGCTTCCCCGCCTTTGACGATAAGGGGAAAAAGTCCGCAACCAACAATTCCGGACGAGAAACAAAGGGGAAACAGGCATTGACAGTTAATGCCTCGAAGGGCGCATCGGCGCCTACTCAAAAGCCTCCATTGGCACCGAGACCCAAGGAGGTTTATTCATTCAATGATGACGACACCCTGCAACTCTTTGAGATACTGAAGCAGGGTGACAAGATCAAGCTTCCGGACCCAAAGCGGCCCGATGAAGTCGGGAAGGTGGACAACCCAAGGTACTGTCACTACCATCGGTTTGTCGGACACCCGACTAAGGACTGCTATGTCCTCAAAAATTACATCCAGCGCATGATCAATGCGGATGTAATTTCCGTCGATTATGAAGAGAAGATGGTGTCAGCTAATGTGGTGTCACTACAGTTCGGTACCTTGCCGCCGACTACCACACAAGATGGCGTCGTCCCCATCCCTAAGGCGACAATGGAGGTGGTGAATTTGCCACCCACCCGTGACAATGTGAGTGGACTTATCCCACTCACCACATCTCGAGGAGAGGTCCTCTGGGTTCACCACGACCTCGTCTCCGAGGTAACTCAACCGGAGGTACGCCCTACCTCCAAAGCAAAAGGCAGGAAGATCAAGTCTTGCCGCACGGTCTCTTCTTCAGCAGAAGAGGCGCTTCCTGTGCAGACGCGTGCACAACAGAACTCCCAGCCCGGTGAAGCTGCCGCCGAAGGGGTGCCTCCTGACACCATCCCTGAGGAGGGTCCATCCAAGCCCTCAGCAGCCAATAAACAAAAGCAAGTGGAGGCCTGTTTCGACAGACCTCTGCGGAAAGAGAAGCTCTAAAGGATGCCGAATCCTTTCTCAGTCAGGTCAAGCAGCCTGAAGACCTCCCAACTACTTGTGCACACTGTCATTGTGCGGATGAAGTTATCCCAAACATAACCTTCACCCAACAAGACATGCTGCTCAAGCATCACCGACATAACCGACCGTTGTATTACACAGGGTACATCGGTTCGGTAAAGGTGAGCAGGATTCAGATCGATCCGGGGTCTTCCTTAAGCATCATTCCAAAGGCGCTGCTATCAAAGCTGGGGATCCCAATGTACCGGCTGGCGCCCTCCAATACGACCATCAGTGGCTTCAACGCCAGCAAGAGCGAGCCACTGGGCAAGATCCGACTGAAGTGTCACATCGGCAGCCTCAAAACTGAGGTAACTTGTTATGTGGTGGATGCCGAGGTCAACTACAACATCTTACTCGGACGACCATGGTTACATGAGTACATGGTGGTGCCCTCCACGCTCCACCAATGCATGAAATATGTATCCACCAACGGCGTCATCCGGACGGAGTTTGCAGATATCGATCCCTTCAAAGGGATTGAGGCCTACTTCACCGACTCCGACTTGTACAAGCCACTTGACGAGGAGGAAGCCAACGACGCCGATGATGAAGCAGAGACGGCAACAGAGCCAGACTTGGAACCCGAAGCGACTCCTGACGCCCCCTTGAAAATCCGTCTGAAAGGGAGACCACCCCGGAAGGCGCCTCCAATGAGCATCAAGCTATCAGGAAAAGCGCCAGCTCGCGAAGCCCCCCTGAAGATACGCCTCAAGGGGAAGCCACCACAAACAGCGGCTCCCCTAGCGGTAAAATTACAAGGGAAGGTGCCACTCATCGAAGGCGCAACCGAGGTACCCCTCAAGGTGCGTCTTAAAGGCAAGCCGCCGCAGTCATCCAAGATGCCGGAGAGGGCTCACATAACCCTCTCAGACCCCAAAGTCGGAGCGGTGGAGGACTCTCCTGATCCGGCCCCAGTGCTTACAGATGAGGAGCTTGGCGAATATATCTCTGCCGATGTAGACGCACCCTCCTTCGACAATGTAATCCCACGGGATAAAATCTCGTACTTTATCAATAATAGAGTGTCTTTCAATTATTCTTGTCTTCCACACTGGAATGCCATGTATACATTAGACAACGCTCTACGGTCGTTGCAAACACAAGTAACGACCGTCTACCATAATCAAATAGTCCCGTCTCAAGGAGTCTTCATAGTCCCTCCACGAAGCCGAGACGAAGGCACCATCATCTCGGGCAAAATCGAGCGTCGTCGGAACCTCCCGTCGATCGAGCCCGAACCTGATACCGGCAGGGTACAAGTATATCGATACACAGATGCGGCTAAGCACAACATCCAAAAGATGGGCTACGACCTGAAAAGCAACAAAGGCCTAAACTACGGCAAGGGTCGGCATCTCCCTGTCCGGCTTTCGATGCCCAATGGAAAGCCACAGGATTACTATAATCGGACTCGACGGGGGTTAGGCTATGTCACGCCGCCATCAACTCCAGAAAGTTCGGACGCAGAAGACATAGAACATTCCCACTCATCAAAAGCATCGACGTGGGATTCCGATACCAGTATTGGATCAGTCTTCAGAAAAGTGCTGTCAGCTAACATGACATCGGCGCAGCCTCAGAAAGATGAAGGCGAAGACCAACCACCAGAACCCTTCGAAGAGGAACCCTGGGCTCAACGCCTAGGAGAGCAATGGGAGTCTCGTTTTGAGTTACGAGAACCTCCCACCGAAGACGAAGTCGAGCAAATCGACCTCGGGGATGGGTCTTCTTCTAAACCCATCTTTATCAGCAAAAGCTTGGAAGGAGAAGACCGAGAATCTTTAGTCCAACTCGCTAAGGAGTATATCGACGTCTTCGCCTGGAGCTACGAAGACATGCCGGGTCTCGATCCACAGATCGCGATGCATAGGTTGAACATCTTACCAGATGCCAAACCTATCAAACAACAACAGCGACGCTTCCGCCCGGACATCATGAACGCCATCGATCAGGAGGTAGACAAACTCTTGACCAGTGGCTTCATCCGTGAGGAACAACACCCAGACTGGGTAGCCAACGTCGTCCCTGTCACCAAGAAGAACGGGAAGATACGAGTCTGTATCGACTTCAGGGATCTCAACTCCGCTTGCCCGAAGGATGAATTCCCGCTCCCAATCACCGACGTAATGATCGACAACACATGTGGCTTTGAACGCATGTCCTTCGTGGACGGGTATTCAGGCTACAATCAAATCAAGATGTTCCCCGATGACGCAAAACACACGTCATTCAGGACTCCAAAGGGTGTTTTCTGCTACACCGTAATGCCCTTCGGCTTGAAGAACGCCGGTGCAACGTATCAGCGAGCTATGAGCACCATCTTCCGTCAACATCTTCGCAAGACAGTTGAGTGCTATGTTGACGACATCGCAGTCAAGAGCCGCCTCAAAAGAGATCACCTACAGGACCTGAAGACGGTCTTCGATCTCATGCGGGCGCATCAACTCAAAATGAACCCCGCTAAATCCTTTCTGGGGGTTTCTAGCGGCAAATTCTTGGGCTTCGTCATCACAGCGAAAGGCATTCATGTTGATCCTGAGAAGACCAAAGCCATCCTTAACATGGACCCTCCGAAGAACCTTCGAGAACTTCGGGGCCTACAGGGACGTTTGGCATACATCCGGAGGTTCATAGCAAACCTCTCCGGTAAATGTCAACCCTTTACTCAGCTCATGAAGAAGGGAGTCTCTTATGTCTGGTCAGAGGAGTGCCAAAAGGCTTTCGACGACATCAAGGCTTACTTAACAAGCCCGCCAGTCCTAGTGGCACCTGTCGCCGGCAAACCATTCCTCCTCTACGTCCGTGCCATGGATCATTCCCTCGGCGCTTTGCTAGCTCAAAACAGCGATGCAGGCTACGAGCAAGCAATCTACTACCTCAGTCGAACACTCATCGGGGCCGAACACCGGTACAACCCCGTTGAAAAGGAGTGCTTGGCTTTGGTGTTTGCCATTCAGAAGACTCGTCATTACGTCTCGGGCCAGACAATTCACGTCATCTCCCGAGTCAATCCGCTCAGAGTTCTCATGACAAAGCCAGGGTCATTAAACTCCCGGCTGGCTACATGGGCGATCCTACTAACACCATACAACATGGTGTTTGTCCCGCAGAAGGCAGTCAAGGGTCAGGCTCTGGCTGACTTTTTAGCTGCACACCCCATCCCAGAATCTTCAAAACTCTATGAAGACATCCCGGATGAAGTTCAAGAATCAAATGTCACTGAAGGAAGCCCCATTTGGCGGATGTTCTTCGATGGCGCTTCAAGAACGGGCCCCAATGGCCAAATTATCGCAGGAGTGGGGGTAGTCTTAGTCTCCCCCGATCAGTTGGTCATCCAGCGCGCATACTCCCTTTCGAAGCCGTGCTCCAACAATGTTGCTGAGTACAATGCACTCGTCATGGGACTCCAGCTAGCACAACAGCTGGGGGTGGATCATCTGGAAGCCTACGGCGACTCGAAACTCGTCGTAAACCAGATTCGGGGGCAATACGAGGTTCGCCATGAAGATTTGATCCCTTACCATGAAGTTGCATTGAACATCATTTCAACCTTCACTGGGTTCTTCATCGAACATGTGCCCCGCCTACAAAACTTGGAGGCTGACGCTCTAGCTGGCCTCGCAGTCTCATTGGCCGCGCCCCTTGGGACTCAACACTATGTCACGGTAACTGGCCGATGACTTGATTTATCCCAGAAACAACCTATGTTTGCAAATGGCTCACGCCATGCCGACAAACACTGGGGTTAATGTCCAAGACTGGAGGTTCCCGTTCATCGACTTCGCTGTCTACGGAATCCTTCCAGAGGACCCGAAGGAAGCCGTCTCAGTCAGGAGACGCTCTCTTCGATTCTACTACGATACAGCCACTAAAACGCTGTACCGACGCTCCTTCGACGGGCTTCTCCTTCGATGCCTGTCTAACGAAGAAGCGACCGAAGCTCTTCGAGAAGCTCATGACGGAACTTGCGGAGCTCACCAACCAGGGCCTAAGTTGTAAGATCGACTGCGACGTATGGGCTACTACTGGCCAACCATGGTTGCCGACGCAGTGGAATATGCTAAGAAGTGCCATGCATGCCAACTTCATGCAGAATTCATACATACACCATCTGAACCTCTACATCCTACAGTCGCCTCCTGGCCATTCGAAGCTTGGGGCATGGACATTGTAGGGCCAATCACCCCTCCTTCATCGAGAGGACACCGCTTCATCCTGGCCATCACTGATTACTTCTCCAAATGGGCGGAAGCAGTCCCACTAGCAGAAGTAAAAAGCTCCAGGGTGGTCAGCTTTATCAAACACCATATCATTTACCGTTTCGGGGTACCCCGGCGAATCATCCATGACAATGGTCCTCAGTTTATCAGCCACATTTTTAGCAGGTTCTGTGACAAGAATCGCATTCAAAACGTGGCCTCAACCGCCTACAATCCGGCAGCAAACGGATTGGCCGAGGCATTCAACAAAACTATCGTCAGACTACTCAAAAAGGTCGTGTCATCCAACAAACGCGACTGGGACGAAAAGCTTCGCGAATGCCTTTGGGCCTACCGCACAACGGTACGGACCCCAACAGGCAACACTCCATTCTCCCTGGTCTACGGGAGCGAAGCAGTACTGCCTCTTGAGATACAGATACCTTCGCTTCGCGTGGCCATCACAAACGATCTCACAGAAGAAGACAATCAACGTCATCGTCTGCGGGAATTGGAGGCACTTGACGAAAAGCGTCTCCTAGCTCAACAACGCATCGAACTTTACCAAGCCCGTATATCACAGGCTTTCAACAAGAAAGTCAAGCAAAGAACTTTCCAAGTTGGCGACCTGGTTTTAGCAGTCAGAAGGCCAATGGTGTTAACTCACAAGACACCAGAAAAGTTCGAGCCCAACATTCTATCAGCATCAGCCACCTCCCCCGGCAAAACGGGGAGGTCAACATTTATCTCTTGGCCAGCCCCAGGAGACAAGACTGGCAGAAGAGTCTCATTCTTCTCAAGTCCCTCTACAGGGACAGAATCTGTCGCTACCGCCTGATCGGTAGCCATCTCTATGTCCATGGTTGAAGCCAAGGAAGGATTCGGCAATGATTCAGCCGACCTTCCTTCATCATGACCAGGAGGGGAATCAACCCTCTCCTCTATCCCCACTACTTCTGCTGCCCCCGCAACAGACTCCTGCAGCTCCGGAGCGGTGTCATCGGAAGATGATGAACTCCATTCCTCTTCATCACCAGGAAGCTGCGCACTTGCTAAAACATGTGAAGCCTCCGTTGTGGCCTTCGCCACCTCGGAAGCTGCTGCACCCTCAGATTCCCTCCTGACCAGAACCTCCACAGTATCCTCCGGATCTTCCTCCATAAGAGACATCATTGTCGGCGGGATACGCACTTCAGACGAGCTCACCATCTCTTCTCGCCTACTCCCACCCGACTTTGGGGTACGAGGTTTTCTTTTTAGCGGCTCCTACAAAAGAAGGTGAGGCCTCGTAAGTGGCGGAACCAAAATCAGATTTAGTAGGATAACCTTACCTCTTCGGACGCCGAATCCGATGATACCGTCGGTAACGGTGCCTTCTTCTGCTTCTTCGATACAAAAGATTCAGCTCCTGTATCTGCACATCGTTTCGATCGATCGCCAGAGGGTTCTGCTTGTGATGCGGAGGCGGCACTCCGTTGACTCACCCCTGACGGACGATTCGGTCGGGCCTTCACTGGCGTATCCCCAGTCGCTGCTAACTGGGTGCCGCCGATAAGGCTGGTCTTCCTGTTATATCCGGAAGGCGGGGCAGCCATAACGCAGTAAAATTTGGCGGCCGAGTAAAGAATGGGCGGCCGCGGATCGGGGACGGGCAACGTAAAACGAGCTCCGGTACATCCGGCATTATAGTAATGCCAAGCTCGTGCACCATCCAACAAACTTCCAACATACCCTAGGGTATTACTGGGGTTATCCAACATCATCTGAGCATAACCAAATTGTCGCACAAAGCGGCTCGGCAAGTAGGATTCCAGGTAGCACTGATTCCTGTTCCGGTACACCAGATGGGACGGCCGGATACTTTACAACCAGCGGAATCCCCATTGAGGCAGAGTGGTGGTACCTTCGCCCAGGTCCCTTAAATCCTCGTTGGCCTCAAAACCCAAATAGATGGGACCAACTTTGGTGATCTTCCAACCCTGAAGACGGGATAAAACCTTTCTACAAACCGGGACACCAGTATGCGACCAGCTCCTCCGATGGAAACGACGAAGGAATGCATCTCCAGCCCTATAATCTCCTTCCGAGCCTGGGCTCATCACACTGGGATGATGCAAAATCAGCCATCCCATCAAATAGTGAAACGGCAGTTCGGCGCGCGGGAAGTTATTGTTTCGGCCTCTGTCATGAATCACATTTCCAGCAAACTCTCTCAAACCTCGCTGCAGGTTACATACCATTGCGGGGAGAAGAGCCAAACGCCGACCGAAAACCAGCTTCACGGCTGGCAGGATTAAGTTTCGGGTTACCCTCTCTACGGCACCGGATCCGCCCGCAAATACGCAATCCCGGAGCCATATCATCAGGTAGGATGCCAACACCGCCTTGGGTGACATCCGATAAGCAAGATGCCAGAAGCAGCTGTAGGAGCGTGCATCTGACTGCTGGTCCTCACTTCCTCGGGGATTTTTCTCCCCTAACCTGCTCATTTCGGACAACACTTCGCTACGAGAGAGCGCCGGTGGAGTGGAAAATTATGAGGGATCCTCCTTGTCTTGTCTAAAGACATGATCTCTCCAAGCGGTCACATGAGGCTGCGTCCCGTTCCTATCCCGTCTCTGCATATAGTAATGATGACTCGCCACTTCCTTGAAGACGGCCGTCATCTCCTCAGCCCTGTCCCCCAGGACTTGAAATTCCTCATTGGTTGGAAAGTACTCTTCATAGGGTTCCGACCCCCAAGGGAGTTTTGACACCTCGTACATCTCATGAAGTGCGAACCCTAATTCCCCCACCGGGGTAAAGAAGGTCCCGGTATGGATATCAAACATCTCCAGGAGTGCGAGGAACATGTGCCTATTAAGGTCAACACCTGCCTGGGTAGCACGGATCGCGGCAGTCAACCCGATCTCTCGGAGCTCAGTTTGAAACCGCGACAAGATCCAGAGCGTCAGTTTATCCCATTTGGAGACGTAATGGCACCAACCCTCCACCCGAAACTCTCCTGTCGGGTAGGAACGTTCCATCAAAAACATACGATGTGTAAAAGTCGAAGCACTATAAGCAAACATATCAATGGGTACATCACTGAAAAGGCTCCCAGGACGTAAAGTCCGCCAAGTGTAAGAAGACCCAGACGTTACAACGGTCAAAGCATCCCTTTGGTCGGAAGTAGAATCAATTTGGATGACACCAGTCATCGCTCCCCCCTGAGAAGGGGTAAGCTCCCAAGACATTCTCCTCTGGGAAACGAGGCGACAGAAGGACGTCAAAGGCCACTGACGTTCAAGTTGCTTAACAGTCATATGCACTCCATTCGCAGTAAAGAACCAGTCCTCCTTGACCTTCAGTACTGACGAGTCAGTAGAAGTGAGACGGTCTCCAAACAGGAACTCAGGCTTCAGAAAGGTCACTTTATCAGATGTGGAGGGTTTAATGACTCCACCCTCCATCATCCGTTTGAGGAACCAATACGGCTGTTCACGGATTAGGGTCATTCTCTCAGGAGGCTGATCCAGCATAAGAACATCTTGAGCAGGGTTCATCACCCCCTCGTTATGCTCTACTCCCATTTGGTTGAAGGCAGCCTCCGAGAAAACTTCACTCAAAAGCGGGATTGCCATCGACACTAGTAAAAGATCAGAAAAAGTCAGAAGAGAACACACAAATGTGTCTAAAGGAGAAAACTGCGGCGCATCATCAGGGTTTGAACCCATGCGCGTCAGCAGTATAGCCTTGGCGCATCTTCAGGGTTTTGAACCCATGCGCGTCAGCGGAATAGCCTCGGCGCATCCAAGGTTTAAACCCATGCGCGTTGGCGGACAAAGACCACGGCACATCATTAAAGACTCAAGGCCTATGTGCGTTGGCGGGACAATGAGACTTACCAACCACCTCCGGCCGAACTTCGACAGGCCGACGGGGAACGACCGCCGCCGCAACATCCGCGGACTCTTTCGCTTTCTCCTTCCCCTTGCCGGCAGCGCCGCGAGGAGTCTTGGGAGCCATTCTCTCGAAGAAGGAGAAGTTAGGGTTTTGAAGAAGAAACTCTAAAGAAGCAGAGGCACAGAGAAGAAGAACTCTTTCTCTCTCCGACTCTTATCTATTTATAGGGCATGGTCGCACGCGTGAACAGATGACGTGTGATCTCAGCCGTCGCCTCGGGTTCTGTGCAAGGATAGCAGCAAATAAAACCAAAAGATCATCATTAATCTTTTCGGTTACCGAGGCACCATCATCATTAACTGAGAAGAGCATGCGCCCGAACAGGCATGCGCCCAGAAATCATGCGCCCTGACCTCCATGCTTCTTATTCAAAGTATTCCAAAACTTACTCAAAAGTTTTGAAAACTTTGAAGGGGGTCTTGTAGAAGCATGGAATTTCACAACCAGAAAGCCCATGCGCCAGACACTACATGCGCCAGAACTCAGATGAAGAACTTCACAGCAAAGTCAATAACTATAGACATTTGAAGAAGGACTTTTTATTTATATATAAAAGTCTATTACATGTCTAGAAAAGACTGTACAAAGGAGAATTCCTACAAAGGAAAGAGCCTAAGTCTACAGCCAGCGGCCATCATGCGCCTTCAGATAAGCGCAGCAACCACCATGCACCACCAGATAGGCGCAGCATCACTATGCGCCACCAATAAGGCGCAGCAGATATCATGCGCCTCCATCTAGGCGCATCCCATCATCTCTTCAGTACCTCAGTTATGTGTATCCCTTCAGCCAAATTCTTCCAGCCAGGCTCACCTGGCCGAGCAGAGCCCAGTTATGTGCCGCTCTTCCAACCACCCTCTGGCTGGAACCAAGGAAGAGAAGAGCACCGCAAATGCTGTGGCCAGGGGAGGCTTCAAAAGATCCTCCAAAGCCGAAGAAAGACCGTGATCGAAACCATGGCTAAAGGAGCAGCTTTCGACACGATCAAAGTGGGGAAACCCCACTTTGCAGGAAGAGAGAGCCTTGCACCGCCATTCCGATCTACGGCTCTTCCGGAATAACGGAGACGAGGCTCGAGCATCCTTATCTTTGGATGCAACAGGCACCTTCCGCCTGCCTCAGAAGCCCTCGACTCCGTCTTTTGGATGTAACAGTCACCTTCAAGTGCATCAAAGATAACACAGCGTCTCATCTTCACCCTCGGGAGCACTTCGTCAGCAGAATGCACCCGTATGTTCAAATTCATATTGGAAGTACGTGAGGGAATAAGAAGCAAATCTTCTCTCCATGCCACTATTTATAGGCCGGGCAGATCAAACCCACGCGCCAAGTGGATGGCTCTCCGAATTCCGTGCAATGAATTTACATTAAATGGATGAACCGGACGCCTCGAATTCAGCCAAACGGCTATTTATAGCACTCGAAGAGCGAGACAGCCGCATCATTAAAAGACATGTCCGATGCGCCAGCCAGACAGTGCATCACACGGACGCGCCCTTCGACGTCAGGCGCATCACACAGACGCGCCCTACAGTACTCGGCACATTACAGAGGGTGCGCCCTCACACATCTCCATACCGAGTGGAACGCCAACCGACGCGCCCACTCAGCTGTCCATCGAACATCACCAACATTAAATGCTGAACTGACAGAGTTGGCAGCACGCCTTCCAAAGTCTGAACAGTTGACAGCTTTTCAGAAAATGAAGCGTCGACAACGTCAGCATCATCATGACCTTGTTCCGACGGCTACTGCCACGTGGCCACTCCACCATCAGCATGCACCTCTACGGCCATGCGTCCAAATCAGCATGCGCCTCAAAAGCCATGCGCCTCAGACTGCTCTCTGATCCCGAAAGACAGAAGGAAAGTCGCCTGCATGCGCCTCAAAAGCCATGCGCCCCAAATGGTTTGTAACTCCTAAAGGTTATGAGCCGCAGCCTCCTCCTGTGCCCAATCCAAGGCGCAGCCCACCAGATCACTCCTCTCCACCAAATCCGAGATCTTCGAACCATGAGTCGACGACACGTGTCTTTTGACTCAATTCGTCCAAGATTTCAGCAACGGAAAGATCTTCTCTCTGCTACGTGCCGGCTCACAACAGCAGTATGAAGAGTTCTCCCCCTCGATCAGGGCGCAGCATCCATGCGCCTCCATCAGCAACCTCCACGTGGCGTTCCCACACCGGCGCATCCTACATGCGCGTATGAGCAGCCAGCCTGCAAAACTATAAATAGAAGGGTCATCTCCTTCACACACACACACACAGAGACTCAGAATAGAAGACTCACAACACAGAGAGAATCACCGAGAGGCAGTTCTAGACACTCAACGTCTTCCTCCTCTCAGCAAGCTCCAGCACCCAGAGCAATCCACACCTTCAGAGAACCGATAACCGTCGTCAGCCGGTCAACGGAGTCAACGCATTACCACTCGCTCCATTGGCACTAAGGACCCAGCTTAAACAAAAGTGTACTCCTAGGACTACATCTAAGTCCTATATTGTATCACTGTTCTGTTTGTATTAAGATTTCAATCAAAACAATTTTAATGGCAAACAGTTGCTGGGCCAACATCTGATGTTGTTGAGTAGCCATCATCCCTCTCATGATCTCCAGAAGGGCCGGTGTGTCTACTTCTACGGGGGTAAGAGGAACTGTTGGTGGTGTTGGAACCTCTGGATACTGCGGTCCAGCTGCTGGTTCCACTATCACCTCTTTTTGGATGGTCTCTTGAGGTAGCACTGGCCTTTGTTGCTGACCAACATGGTCATGTTGTCCATGTTGCCCTTGTTGTTGCTGTCCAGGTCTGACAGATGCGGACAAAGCACCCCTAAGAAGGGACAAGAGAACAATCAAACGATCAGACATGAAGGATCAATGAAGTCAAATGATACTGGAATGTCAAGCTAGGGTCGAGAACAACGAATTGTGAGATCAAGGAGAAATATGTGTGATTGAGACATCCTACAAATTAAAACACCCCAAAAATCTGAAATCAGACCTGCATGGGCCACCACTAAAACCTTGTCACGCCCAGAACCAGAATACCGGAGAGCGGGGGAGTGACTCAGCCAACTGCGTATTACGGTTAGATGAATACCGTATAATACGATCAACGCTGTCTAAAAGACGAGGGAGTGCATACTACATGAAAGTCTCACTAAGGTTACACAACGTCTATTGTCTCAATCATTCAAATAAGAAGCAATAATAGAGAACATGTAAGATGAAACAGTAAGGCGTCCCAAATGCTCAGTCAAAATGTTCTTGAGATCTGGCTTTACAAAATATAGCCAGATGATATAGCAAGGTATACACAATTGTTATCAGCTGCAGTCTGACTTAGTTACAATTATGTAAAAGTAAGTGCAAGACAATCCGACTAACATGTCGGTGCCAAACGACAATAAGTAAAGTAAGTAGTAAAAACGAGCAGGGAAGCAAGGAACCCACTCGTGTCCTCCTGCGATCATTCCTCTAGTATTGACCATCTTGGAGGTAGAAGTAAGCTGAGTCCTCGGGAACTGGCTCTAAATCTGGCCATGCAAAACCAGAGAGGTTAGACCTCTAATAGCAAGTACCACAAGCAAGCACGACATGAGAATTAAAACCAGTGATAAGAGTTAAGAATATGATAAATAAGTCTCCGCTTGCTACTGGGGTTCACACAACATCACGACAATTCAAACCAACTTCCCAACCAAACAAGGACAGAAGTTGACCCGTCATGTCCTGACATTCTGATCATCTCAGTAGTTAACAGAGTAGGTACAGTACACAAACAAATTAATTTAAACGGCCATGCAACTACTACGGCTTGCTACTGCAATTTTTACGTTACCCTAGAAATATGCAATAAGGATTCCTCAGTTCTTACTATGTACAAGCAAGGCTAGTCTACCCAATAATCAATTACGCCAATAATGAATTAGACGAGTCCCAGGGGACGTCCGTCATCAATATACAATAAATAATATAAGCAGATACTGCTCCCTGTCCGTGTGGCAGATTTGTAGTATCTGTGGGAACCAGCCGGCATGTCGGAACACTAATTGTCCCAAGGATGGTTGCCATGTAAGAAATCGAGAATCCATTCTCTCCATGCAATCGTTATTTTATTTAACTTAGTAGTCCCTATGTTAAGTGAAATCCCATGCCGTAGATCATGGTCATTCAGAATGAGTACTTTTGTACAAAGTACGATATGCACAACTCTATAACGATGCCCGTACGGTTAGGTTGTAGGTCTTACATAGCGTAATGCAACAATCAAACCTAGCCACGGAATAATCATGCCTTGACCATAAGGTACACATGTTGCTTTTGTAGAAAATAAATTGAAGTCTGCACGTGCCCATATGCCAATGTTTGGGATCGGCCAGTCGATTGCAATAGTTCATAGTTAATATGAACGTGTCTCATTCAATTTCAATAAGACGAGTAGCCAGTCTCTTATTTCCAATTAGGAACGCATGATCAATCATTTAGTCAAGGTAACAATCAATGTCAATTTGTGATAAGGCATGAAAGTCAACTAGTATTTAGTATGGTCGAGTCTATAACACTCAGGGTTAAGTTCCAGTCATTCTGGGTATCCACAAACCAAATCAAGATACATGGTACATTCCACACGACAACATGTATTAGAAATATTAATATATCATGATTATATCAAGTTCGTGTCAAACGGCGTAAGGATATAATAAGGGTGTCATGTACGCAAAAGGGGTACGCTTAATGAATTACGCCAAGCCAGAAGAGTACGCCCAATGAAATATGCGTAAAAGAAATTTACGCGTGAGGGAAGTTTACGTGTGAAGGAATAAAGCTTACGCGTAAAAAGAATACGCTCAATAAATGAATAAAGTTGCGCGCATAAAAACTCGCCTTACGCCAAGCCAGAATAGACTTGCGTAAAATAGATTCACGCTGACACGAATGATCGTGGGCGTAGAGCTCGATATTACGCAGGCACGTAAAAACGTGGATGTAGGCTTGATATTACGCGGGCACGTATAAACGTGGGCGTAGGGCTTGATAATACGCGGGCACGTATAAACGTGGGCGTAAAGAATATCCATGACTTTAAATTCGTGAGACCTTCAGTCTAAACGTGAGCGTAGAGAATCTTAACAACCCAGAATGATAAAACTTGAAAATAAGGAAGTTTGACAGATCAAAACCCCCAAAATCCGAAAATGGCAAATTTCTAGATCTACACAAATAAAACTTTCAAATGCAAAAATGCCAAGTTCTAAACTCCCTTAGAATCACGAAAGGAAGATAATTGAACCATAAAAATGGGTTCTCATATGGAAGCAAGATGTACTTGCCTATGGGTTTGGTAGGTGGAGAGAGATATGAGGAAGAAGAAGAGTAAATGAGAAGGAGAAGTAATGAAGAGAGAGAAAGGATTGGGGCTATAAATGGAGAAGATGGTAGGTTGGTAGGGTTGGTCGGGTTCATGATGAACCACCTAAATCCGAAAATAAGCCAACCCAAGCCGAACCCAAGAGCAAAGCAAAAACAGAAAATAAAATACAAAAAAATAATTAGCGTAAAATTAAAGGATTAACTACAGAACAAATGCATGATAAATATTAAATAGATACATTCAAGCAGTACACGTATAAAAATACGTATTTCGAAAACGGGGAGTGACAAAACAAAACTTATTTGAACTCGAGTCACACATGTACCAAAGATTTTCGTTCCAATTTTTAAAACATTGCTTTTACTCTAACTTGTCTTCTGAAGTCCTGAAATGATATAGACAAAAGTGAGCCTCGAACTAATTATGTAAGAACTAGTAAATGTAGGTGCTTTGCACGTATAATAACTTATAATAAGAATAGTATCCAACTATAATCAAATATATCTCTTCTAACTCATGTGGTTAAGGTGTGAGGTATTTTTCTTGTTTGGTTGAGTTCGATTCTCCTTGTTGACAAATTTAAACTTTTTTCAACAATTTTTACAAAATTTATTTTTTTAAATAAAATGGACTGTGATATAATGACGGCTTAGACGGCTCACTTTTGAGCCATTTTGAAGCCTCATTATATAGTGTAAGATAAGATGGGAGGTGTGATCGACGACAGATCATCATAGCTATATGTATATCATCGTAATATTCGTGAACATTACTGGGAGAGAAAAGTCTGTTGTGAAACTTGGATGGGTCCGGGTCTAGCATGCTGACCCGACCCGATAGCGGGTTTACTGACTGCAGGTGCTTCAAAAAATATTAAAAGACTAGTAGAGATGCGGGGTATCGATCCCCGTACCTCCCGCATGCTAAGCGAGCGCTCTACCATCTGAGCTACATCCCCTCTATTGTTTGGTTTGACGAAACTTTTTATTATCAATGTTAAGGTTAATTAAAGTAGTCTTAGAAATGATAAATTGGAGTTTTGTAAAAAGGAAGATGGAGGGAAAGTGGATCTCAGTCTAGTCCTCAAAACCCTACATTTAATTAAAAGAACGTCTTAGTTCCAATATAACCATTTCTAGGTATTCTAGTTACAATTTCTAATATTAGTCCTAGTCACTTTTCTGTTTTAATACTTACACTAATGATTAAATTACTCTCACACTGATTTTACACTTATTTGTCAATTTGTATAAAAGAGTTCGTTTGCATTTATTTGGAAAGATAGACATCTCAATTTATTTGGGAAAGCTTGTGCTTTATATATATATATATATATATATATATATATATATATATATATATATATAATATATATATATATATATATATATATATATATATATATATATATATATATATATATATATCTTTCCTTTTTAATGATAAAAACGTGAAGTTGTTGATATATAAAACTTGAATTTAAGGTATTCTAATTTATGTGAGAAAACTTTTATTTTTCTTTTTAGAAAATAACATTTCTGGTTTCATTTATAGGTAAACTAGCGTGCGATACTATCAACATAAAACACAGAAAATGAGCTACGCTACTCCTAAGCTACACAATACAGGGCTCAGAGAAAGAAAGGAAAAAAAATAGGCTTATGCCCTTACAACACATTTATGAAAATTAATAAAGGAGAATAAAAACCCTAATCTATGTTACGGCGATCTCCTAAAAGCTGGAAAGCGGTCCAGTCAGAAGGCACAAGTGTCACGCCCCGACTCGCCAAATCGGTCGTCATCGCCTTGACTCGAGATAAATCGATCCCACGAGTCGGGATGTGATACCGTACAAGTCTTTATTGGACTTGTACAAGGAAAGAATGTGCACTTGAAATTTCCTTTGACACGACGCATTGAAATTAAATAGTGAAGAGAGTTGAAGACATAGAATAGGAAGAAATTTAGCTTTTCATTCATAAAACTTACAAAGTATGTGCAAGGTCATTTTTACATTATATATGTCATTGCAGCTACATCTTGAAAACACAAAAGAAAACTCTCGACAAGCTTGCCATAAAATAATCTTTGGCGTTCCATACATTCATGCCCCTTTATACATTTGAACAAAAGCCTTCGATCTGAATTGGGCTTCAAAATACTTCAAAATAGGAGAGCTTCGAGCCGTCTCCCGTTCTTCAGCTTCAGTCTAGTCTCGAGCTCCCGCAGCGCGCTCGTTACCTGGGGAGTTGGGGGTTAGCACACTTGCTAGTGGATGGGACGAACCCACTCGTCTAAATCGACACTGCTTATTAAGGATTCTAGAATACGAAGTGATCTTTCTATTTAGAACTATATAATTTGTAGTTCATATCGAAGGCACATTTTAAATGGTAACAACATAACCAATTTTAACTTATCTTACCACGGTCGTGCTCCTTTCCTGCACAAAATATACATAATACTTACCACCTGCACAAGACAATAGGTGAGCATGCAATCTAACTTATATGCGGTCATTGGTGATATCGACACCATGAAGAATGATTACGTAGCATTGCGACGTGCCCTACTAGTCCAGGTCGCGAGCCTAACTGGAGGTCTCGCAATGCCTCGCGCCTAAGCACGATTCCATAATTTCCTCCTAGGCCGATTCGGTCCCAGCACCCCGGGTACCGTCTCGAGGAAAGCTCACCTTGTGCACATGTCGTCCATGACCATGCGAATGTATGAACAGTTTAATATGTATAAAGTAAATTGCATAGCGTAGACATTATTAAACCACATAATCATTTCTACTCGTGCGAGAGTTCCTTTCCCCGAAGCCGTACGTTCTTATTTAGCATCCCGTAGGCACCAAATTCTCCGAGGCGTAGTCCACCGCAACCGAAGTCTCTTCATTATGTTTTGCAGAACATAAAATAAATTCTATCTCTTTCCTAGAACTTTATCTTTTCTCTACTTAGTGTGATACTTATGGATTCGGAGTTAACTTCTCTAAGTTACTATATTTTCCCAAGTTCTTGATCTTAGTGCAAGACATACATCCAGTTAGCATCATCGATTTGAACGTTGAACTGTAAGAATTTTGTTGGTGGAAAGGAGTAGAAAAGAAGGGGCCAAAGAACCACCCACCTAGAGAGATTGTGCCGAGAGTAGGAGAACGCTTTACGACGGTCAAGCGTCAGTTACACGAACTCCTGCAATGGCACGAGCATCGAATTAGAATCCTTCCTTCGAAATTCCCAAAGACGCATTCAGAAATCGATGCGAAAGCACACTTATCAAACCCACGCAACAATTCATCCAGAAAGCCAAGAAAACCAACAAAACCAACAGTAGACTAGTTGTGTCACTATCTTTAGAGTTCATTCGCCAAGACACAGCCTACTGCATCTAGGACTTATTTCAGCAGTAGCCGATCCATTAGTTGAGGTACCCATATCACTCGTCCAAATCGATTTTATTGATGCCATGGTTTTCGTATACCAAACTCGTCGCTGAGTCAGACTAGCCATCTATGTTCCCGACCATGTCTGACTTGCCACAAGCCTATTACATAGTGCTTCGCCCCAACGCGAGCGGGGCACTACAACAAGTGCCCAGTATCTAAAATATAAAATGCTAGGTAACAAGTTCTACAAAGTCTAAAATAATTTAAAGTCACATGGTAGGGACAAATAGAGTCTCAGACTTGGTCACGTAATCACATGTTGCTAAAAGCTTACGCCTCAACTTACAGGAACACCCAGTAGCGTTTGCGTTTCGCTAAAGGCTTATTCGACCATTTTTGTCATCGCCAAAGTGGATACAATTAACCAAAAATATGCCAAACATAAATGAACCAATAAAATGTAAAATATACATCTATATAATGGTATATTTTTGTAACAACCAGATTTTCGAAAATAGCAATAATATATACATATATTTTTTAAAATGAGTCACAAATATTAAGAGCATAGTTAAAACATAATTTCCTCTTTTAAAATTATATATATATATATATATATATATATATATATATATATATATATATATAAATGGTCACACATAATTATATTAACAGAACTACAAAATCAATTCCCAAACACAACTTCAGAAATTCTAGCCAAGCCAAACTTCACAGAACTAATTTCCAAACACAAGTTCACAAATTTTAGCCAAGCCAAACTTCACAGAACTAACTCCCAAGTCCGAAATCGGACTAACGATTCCATAATCATTCCGAGTACGAAATCGAAACAACGATCCAAGGATCGTTCCAAGTATCCACACAAGCAACATAAGAAATAATCGAATTCCGAAGCGGAATGGAGACTGGGTCATCACAGAAAACGATTACGGGAAGGGATGATTACTCAGATAAAAATTTATACCCAATAATCTGATGACGGAATATGAAGGATGGCCTTGGACTCGGATCGATTCTGCAGAGCATCATCAAAGACTCGAGGAGCCTCGGAACATGTCATGGTAAACACGGCAGCTGTACTCGGGCGGCCGTTTGTATCGGCGGCAGCGTAGGCCGCGGGTCGCGGGGAGGGACAACGGGACAGGGGGTCGGCCGCTGAGGGCTAGCCGAGGATCAGAGGCGACGAGAGGGGTCGACTGTGGGGTTTGATGGGGAGTGGGTTTGGAGTTGGGGAATGGTGAGATGTGAGTGTTTGCTTCCTCCGACTTAGAGAATTAGGTGGTGGTGGTGGTAGTTAATGTTTAGAGTGTGGTAGAGAGAGATTTTAGGGAGATTATTTTAGGGAGGGTTATGTAAACGTGGAGAGAATTAGGGGGTGAATGCGTGAGTGGCTTTTTTTTATTAAAGAAAAATTTTGGGCTTGGAAATAAATGGGCTGGCTAGGGTCCAAACAAAGAACACAATGCAAAAATCATTTATTTCAATTTAACTAAAACTGTAATTTAATTAACCGACTAATAATAATAATACTACTAATAATATAATAATAATAGTAATAATACTAACTATAATATTCTAATTCTAAATTATACTAATAGGAATTAAACCGACAATTCTTGCAAATATCCAAATTAATTGATTTATTAAAATTTGAATTTTACAGATTCGATTTGAACCGAACCGAACCGTTGCTCACCCTTAGCTCCTCCCACTCATTTCACATGTAATAACTCTACATCAGCATCCACTCTTCCCTCTCACGTGGAAGGTGAACTTTTAAAATGGACTCATACATAATATGTAAAAAAATTAAGAAACTAAAATAAAAATAAATGTTGTCACAAAGGTTTATACTAAGCCTCTTTAAAGTACAAGATTAATATATTAACCACTACATAACAACTATTTTGTGTTAAAGTCGGTCAATGATAGATAATAATACTATTTTAGATACAACCATATTTGTGGCCCTTTACTGGATCATCGTTATGTCTGTCCTGGGTCAGGACCGTCCCTGCTCCCAGCTCAGTTGGACTTACCGTGATTCCTAGTTTTCATGATGTCAAAGCTCACATTGACTATGAATTATTGCATGTAAGGGCTTAGCTTAAGGGTGCAATTTGAGCAGGTTGGGTCGGGTTTAAGCTAAACCTGAGCCCAGCCCGATGAATCGTAAGCCTAGTCTAAGCCCGAGCCCGACTCGACCTGAGGTTCAACATATGAAGTCCAAGACCGAGCTCGGAGGAATAGAAATGTATCCAAGTCCTCGAATTGGGTTGGGTGCATCAGAATTATCGATCTCTAATATAATATTTAAAATAATTTTAAACAAGAATAATATTAAACACATAATTAAATAGCAATCATGTTTAAATTATTATAAAATACAAACTGAAATGGAATTTAGGATAAGGAGTTAAAAACTTTGGGTGGAAAAATTTATAGAATTTTAAATTTTTTTTATTTATAAAGTATGAAATAGTACATAAATAAAAGTATATATAGACTTGAATAGCAAAGTGAAATACCCGGTCCAATGGGCGTGGAGTCTAGTCTTAAAACTTGGATGGGTTCGGATCTAGAACTATGCGGACACGACCCGATAGTGGGTCTACTGGTGCTGGTAAATGGAGATGCGGGGCATCGATCCCCGTACCTCTCGCATGCTAAGCGAGCGCTCTACCATCTGAGCAACATCCCCTTGTTGATTAGTTTGCTGAATCTAGAATTTACATAAATAATGATAAAACTAAAGGATCAATGTCGGTTGGACCGGTTGTTTTTTTTAAAAAAAACCTAGGACTCAATGTAATGCAAAGAGGTGATACTTTTTCGCATTTCGGTTATGTTTGGCACTGTTCATAGACATGCCAAAATCAACTCTCAACCATGTTTCGGGTCCCTTTTGTGCATATACATGTATCTGACATGAGTGTTAAGAAAGTATTATGTTCCACACGTGTCGGATGCGAATACAAGCACATTCTTGTATTTTTGGGCTCTCCTTAAAAAATATTGATCTGTGTTTACTTTTAAAGTTTATTTCATCTCTTGCCTAAGGAAGACCACGGTGGATGGATTGTACCTTTTCTTGCCGGTTGTCAAGTTTATTTTTAAGTTTATTTTTTTCTTGGGGAATTAACATCTACGTTCTTCAAACTGGCATATTGGAACCGTGTTTACAAATATTTCAAAGTTTGTGTCTTTTAACTAATTAAAGAGAACTTGGAATGTTTTTAATATAATTTTCTTGAATTGCCTACCCATAAGTCCAATTCTGGACACAAGGGCAAAACGGTCATTTCGGGTCAAAACGATATCTGCCGTTGGACCCGCTTTGCATCAAAAAGTGTGCCAGAGTCTATGGTCTCAGAAGCCGTCAAACTACATGTCTACGGGTTCAGTTTTTCGATACGAACCCAATCGTATGTCCAAAGTTGGATTCTGGCAGGCCGTGCACAAAATCGCCCGTTGAGTCAGATCGTGGGGCCCGCAAAACGGCGATCCGATCAACTGTCTCAGAATTGGACCAAACTTGGCATACAAGACCAAAAAAATGATACGGCCTTTTTGGCACAAGTTTCGTCTCGAGTTGACGAACGTGCACAAAATAATTGAGAAATTTGCAAAGAGACCTATACGGTGAATTTTGACGGATACGTATCAAATTCGTCACGCACATGTAACCAATTTGAATTCCGTCAAAGCCCACACGTCCGTGAAATCGAAACGCACATTTCGATACTTTCGGTTCGATGTGAGTGTTTGCTTCCTCAGACTTAGAGAATTAGGTGGTGGTGGTGGTAGTTAATGTTTAGGGTGTGGTAGAGAGAGATTTTAGGGAGAGTAATTTAGGGAGGGTGATGTGAACGTGGAGAGAATTAGGGGGTGAATGCGTGAGTGGCTTTTTTTTATTAAAGAAAAAGTTTGGGCTTGGGAATAAATGGGCTGGCTAGGGTCCAAACAAAGAATACAATGAAAAAAATCATTTTTTTCAATTTAACTAAAAATGTAATTTAATTAACCGACTAATAATAATAATACTACTAATAATATAATAATAGTAATAATAATAATACTAACTATAATATTCTAATTTTTATACTAATAGGAATTAAACCGACAATTCTTGCAAATATCCAAATTAATTAATTTATTTAAATTTGGATTTTACAGATTCGATTTGAACCGAACCAAACTGAACCGAACTGTTGCTCACCCTTAGCTCCTCCCACTCATTTCACATGTAATAACTCTACATCAGCATCCACTCCTCCCTCTCACGGGGAAGGTGAACTTTCAAAATGGACTCATACATAATATGTATATAAAAAAATTAAGAAACTAAAATAAAAATAAATGTTGTCACAAAGGTTTATACTAAGCATCTTTAAAGTACAAGATTAATATATTAACCACTACATAACAACTATTTTGTGTTAAAGACGGTCAATGATGAATAATAATACTATTTTAGATACAACCATATTTGTGGCCCTTTAACTGGATCGTCGTTATGTCTGTCCTGGGTCAGGACCGTCCCTGCTCCCAACTCAGTTGGACTTACCGTGATTCCTAATTTTCATGATGGCGAAGCTCACATTGACTATGAATTATTGCATGCAAGGGCTTAGCTTAAGGGTGCAATTTGAGCGGGTTGGGTCGGGTTTGAGCTAAACCTGAGCCCAACCCGATGAATCGTAAGCCTAGTCCAAGCCCGAGCCCGACTCGACCTGAGGTTCAACATATGAAGTCCAAGACCGAGCTCGGAGGAATAGAAAATTATCCAAGTCCTCGAATTGGGTTGGGTGCATCAGAATTATCGGTCTCTAATATAATATCTGAAATAATTTTAAACAAGATTAATATTAAACACGTAATTAAATAGCAATCATGTTTAAATTATTATAAAATACAAACTAAAATGGAATTTAGGATAAGGAGTTGAAAAGTTTGGGTGAAAATTTTTATAGAATTAAATTTTTTTTATTTATAAAGTATGAAATAGTACATATACAAAAGTATATATAGACTTGAATAGCAAAGTGAAATACCCGGTCCAATGGGCATGGAGTCTAGTCTTAAAACTTGGATGGGTCAGGGTCTAGAACTATGCGGACCCAACCCGATAGTAGGTCTACTGGTGCTGGTAAAAATATTGAGAAAAGAGAGATTAAATGGAGATGCGGGGCATCGATCCCCGTACCTCTCGCATGCTAAGCGAGCGCTCTACCATCTGAGCTACATCCCCTTGTTGATTGGTTTGCTGAATCTATAATTAACATAAATAATGATAAAACTAATGGATCGATGTCGGTTGGACCGGTTGTTTTTTTTATTTTAAAACAAGGCACGGTTCACGGTCACCTTCCTCATTTCCTCGGTCTCCATGGCCGCATCGTTCGCGCTCAGAAACCCTGTCTCCGGAGAACTCTTCCGTCTATGCTCCAACGGATCCTTGTCGATCGGATCCGTTAGCCGACCCGGGCCCGATATTGAAGGCGAGCTGGGGTTCTAGTGCAGGAGCTTTGGCGGCAACGTTCACTTGAAACTGGCATATTGGAACTGCGTTTACAAATATTTTAAAGTTTGTGTCTTTTAGCTAATTAAAGAGAACTTGGAATGTTTTTAATATAATTTTCTAGTAAATAAGTAGGTATGGGAAAAAGCTAATTTGTCCGTTGGTCAGCTGACCCATCTGCCGTGTGATCATACTCCATTGCCTTCCTGTATTCACGGGTCTCGTGCCGATTGACCTACCAATGGAGCTGAGATATGTGGCGGACGAGCTGGCCCACAGACGGACAACGTAACAGTCCTCAATAGGTATTCCCTCTTCTTTTGGACCATTTTGAGGCCGTTTCTTTGTAGATTCCGAGTAGTCAACCACTCAGGATTAATTCCATTCCATTTGTAGATTCCGAGTAGTCAACCACTCTTCCGCTGCTGGTCGTCCGTCCATTGGATCCATGTCCAATGGACCTCTTCCGCTGCTGGTCGTCCGTCCATTGGATCCATGTCCAATGGACCTCTTCCGCAGCATCAAGTTCAAGCATAATGCCCAGGTTAATTTCGGCTGTTGGAGGAACTCCATCAGCCTCAGCGAGAAATGATCATATATCATCCGGCTCATATACCTATCGCTCTCTAGATCTATACCTATATATATTGTGATATTAATTCTGATCACTCACTCACTCACTCACTCACAATGCATCGGGCACACCTCCGAGTACTCATCCAGCTCCTTTTGGCCACGATGACAATATCTAATTCCTTCCTTATACCGACAGCATCTTCGCGACCGCTTCTCAAAGATCCCGTCGAGCTGCAGCACCTCGGCCATATTTCTCCGGCCACCTCGGTTGGACTTGCCGTAGTTCCTACTTCCCACGACGAAGCTCACGTCGACGACGCCTACGACTACTTCGGCTGTGCGTATACTGAAGATTGTTAAGGCTAGCCAGGTTGCGTGCGGCCAAGGAAGAAGAAGAAGAAGAAGAAGAAGAAGAAGTGTACGTACGTGTGTGTGTTTGTCGTTGTTGTTGTTGAGAATAACAGCGGTGCAGCAATTAGTATTAATTAGCTCTAATTAATGCTGCTTCCTTAAAAGTATTGTTGTTGTGGTGGCTCGTATGCATGTTACACTACTACAGTTGGCTAGCTTTGTGTCTCAAGAAGGAGGAGGAGGAGGAGGAGACTTGTGTGTTGTGTGTGTTCTCTGTTATGAATAAGTACAGAGCATTAGCTCTAGTACGGCTTGCTTTGTCTTCCTTGTGAGTACGTTGTTGTGGCAATTAAGTACGTTGGTCACTTGGTTTGTATCAAGTCTCCTCTTTTGCTGCTTATAATGCTATATTCTTCTGTAGATGCAACTAAATATTTAAAAACTTTCTAAAAAAATATATTAGCTATTAATACAATTATGTACATTTATATATTAAGCAAACATAAATATGAAATAAATTATGTTTTTCAATTTTTTTTTGGGTACAATTTGGCACACTGAAAAAGAGAGGACAAAACACATACTTTCTTCTTCCTCATGCGTACATGGCTGGATCGGAAGGTTGGTTGTCCTATCCTAGAGTTAATTTTGGTTGCCCCTTGATCCTTATTGTCAGCTGGTCCGGATGGTCATCCATGACTCTACCTTTGGTAGGATCATGTTGAGTCTGGAGAGTTGTCTTAGCAAAAAGGGTTTGTCCAAGTCCCAAGTTTTGTTCGACTTATACCACGACTGATGCTAAATACGTACACAGCTAACAACAATCACAGATGACCAAATCACAGCTGGATATCATCCCAACAGTTGAATTAGGAATCACGAAGATATCATTGTGGCCAACAGGAGGATAATACAAGTCTGCTGCGAAACTTGGATGGGTCCGGGTCTAACACTACGCTGACCTGACCCGATATTGTAAAAATATTTTAAAAAATAGTTAAATGGAGAAGCGGGTTATCGATCCTCGTACCTCTCGCATGCTAAGCGAGCGCTCTACCATCTGAGCTACATCCCCATACTTTTTTCTTCAATGAACATAACATTAATATTCACAAAACTAATGGATCGTCGTAGGTTGGACTGGTGGTTTTTTTAAAACACGGCTAGGTTCACCGTCACCTTCCTCATTTCCCCCCTCTCTCTCTCTCTCTCTCTCTCTCTCTCTCTCTCTCTCTCTCTCTCTCTCTCTCCATGCCCGCATCGTTCGCGCTCAGAAAGCCCGTCTCCGGACAACTCTTCCGTCCATGCCTCGGCGGATCCTTGTCGATCGAGTCTGTTAGCCGACCCGGACCCGATATCGAAGGCAAGCTAGGGTTCTAGTGTAGGAGCTTATTAATGGCAACGTTCACTCGAATCGATGTGAGTTTCAAACTGGACACAATTTCAGTTTTCTTTTTTTTTGGGTTGAATATTTATACGAAAATTTTCAAATTTTGCACACTTCCACTCTTAATATCAGGTTTAGTGTCCGTATCGTGTCATGTCGGACACATATCAGACACTTCCACTCTAATTTGCTGTTTAGCGACATCCTCCAGCGTCGCTAATATGACTTATTTTGGTAGTGGTGCTGCCGTGCAGCTACGTGCAGGCGCACGGGCTGATGGGCTGAGTGGGCGCAGGGGTGCAGGTGACGGATAATGTGGCTAATTGGAAGATTTGAGCGGTTATGAAAAGATTGAGTCAATTATTCAGATCCATCTTTTGTGGGATTTGAATTTAATTTATTCAAATCTTTCCATTATTCGCTCCTATCTTTTCGCAATCAGTTACGGCCAGCATTAGAGATTATGGTTTTTTTAACTCTATAAATACTCTCTCCGTGTCTTAATTGAAGATCACTCAGAATAGTACGGAGCATTAGCTCTAATACGACTTGCTTTGTCTTCCTTGTGAGTTGTTGTGGCAATTAAGTATGTTCGTTACTTGGTTGTATCCACTCTCGTCTTTTGCTACTTATAATGCTATATTCTTCTACCAACGCTGCTAGGTTGTTCGCCCGTGGGACTGACCTGTGCTAGCTCGCGTCAGGCAATTATTGGCTCTCCCATCTGGGGTGGGTCCAAGTTAGTGGGGGTCCAATGGCTGTCCGACGCCACGCGGATCACCCTCGGGCGAAAAAAAATAGCCTTTTCCTTCTTCTACAGATGCAACTAAATAGTAATGAACTTTCTAAAAAAATTACTATCTATTAAATATTCTGAACCATTAAAAGTTCTACTAGGATTTTTTTAATAATTTTTTTTTGATATTTTAAACTTTTTACTATCAATGTTTAGGTTAATTAAAGTAGCCTTAGAAATGATAAATTGGTGACAAGGTCAACTAATGAGGGGCAAATATTAAGAATATTTAGCTACCAAAACTTAAAATTTAGAATTTAGTTTCAAATAAACCTACAGCATTTGTTTAGTACCTTAACTAACTTTTTCGATCTGGAAGTGGACTTCATTTTTACGAAAACTAGGTCGAGCGCTGTTTGGTTGCCTATAAATGGAATCCTTTGCAGCAAAACTGTTGTAATTGGTGTTACAACCACTTTGGCTACAGCAAAACTTGCAGGGGTTAAGGCATTTATTGTAGCATTTGTTGCAGTAATGGCACCATTTACAAGAAAAAAAACACTAGAATTGGAGTAAATGCTACAACCCAAATTATAGCAGGAACACAAACAGCAAACCAAATAGCCCCTATACATATAGGTAATCTTGCACTCACTCATTAGTTCTTCCATCAATTAGAGATATGAAACAAAAAAAATCATATTATATATATATATATATATATATATATATATATGGGTCCGGATCGAGGGCTCCTTTTTCGGAACCCCGTCGAAGTCCCGCGATCCTTGACCGTTGGATCATGCGTCATCGTGTGGGCCCCGCACGATCCGCTGGTGCAGGAGGGGCGGGGCTTCGCCGGGCTCCGCGTGCGAGGTCTTTGATCCGAATCCTATATATATTATTAGTGTTTTTGCTTGTTGGTCTTTTGCTTTAGAAACTAAAAAGATAGTCCCACATTAAAAAAAAAACCAAATGGATGTATCTCTATATAAAGCTTTGCTTGTGTTGAGAGATCACATGAAGTGTGGAGAGACGCATAGGTGCCATGTAGGGACATTTTTCTAGTGGAAAGAAGGCTAAACTAACAAAGAAGTATTAATGTTTTTTGTCATGCTCATGGAATATTTTTCTTATGGAGCTAACCCCCGAAGGGACTTAGCGACTCGGGCTAGGGCTTAAGGGCGTAAAGTGGCATTTTGTTGTGCGTAGTTGATGCGCTCGTGCGCGAGTCGCAACACAGGCGTGCTGGTGCTGCGATGCGCAGGTGCTACGGCGCTGGGTGCGCAGGTGTTGTGGTGCTAAAGCGTGCAGGTGCTGGGCCCTGAGCACGCAGGTGCTGGGCACTGAACGCGCAGGTGCTGGGCACTAAGTACGCAGGTGCCGTGGGCTGCTGCGGGCTTTGCAACTACGCACGCAGGTACCGTGGGCTGCTGTGGGCTTCTCAGCTACGCGTGCAGGTTGACGGGCTGAGTGGCTATGGGGCGCAGGTGGCGGATGATGTGGCTGATTGAAAGATTTAAGCGGTTATAGAAAGATTGAGATAATTGATCAGATCCGAGCTTTGTGGGATTTGAATTTAATACATTCAAATCTTTTCATTATTTGCTTCTATTTTTTTGTAATCAGTTATGGCAAGGAATAGGATTAGGGTTTAGACCCTTTTCTATAAATACTCTTTCGTTCATTCATTAAGGACTTACGTCAAAATAAAGAGACGAAGAAAAAAATGTTGCCGCCGCCATTGAAGTCATAAGGAGTTCTTCGAGTTCGTAAGGGAGGTGACAGCGAGCGTTCCAGAAGTTCTTTCGAACTTGCTGGTTCCTGGAAGCAGATCGCAGTAGGGCGAATCTTGCTTTGAGCAACGATGATCTTCATCACCCTAGCAAAGTCGTTGCATCAACTCCGGTTGAGAGCGATCATTCATCTTGTTACATCAACTTTGGTTGAGAACGAGTATTCATCTCTCTCTTAGGAGAACGAATTATTCATCTATCTGGAATAAGAGTTAGAGATTTCCATTTTTCCATCATAAGATCTGTTTTGGAAATAACACACACACACACACACACACACACACACACACACACACACACACACACACATATATATATATATATATATATATATATATATAATGACCTCTAGCCTAATGGTTAAGAGAGATACATGCGGCCAAAGTGGTCGGGAGTTCGAACCCCCTCGGGAGCGGCTGGGTGGTGATGGCCACGGCTCCCAGGACAAGGCTGGCTGGGTGGCTTTATCCACGGGCTTTAGTTATATATATATATATATATATATATATATATATATATATATATATATATATATATATATATAGGATCTTATTAATATATTTATATATTAATCAAACATAAATATGAAATAAATTATGTTTTTCAAATATTTTTCGTACGCTGGAAAAAAGGACAAAATAATAAAGCTTTGCTTGTGTTGAGAGATCACATGAAGTGTGGAGAGGCACATGAGTGCCATGTGGGAGCATTTTTCTAGTGGAAAGAAGGCTAAAGCAATGCTTTTTGTCATGCTCATGGGATAATTTTCTTATGGAGCTAAGCCCCGAAGGGGCTTAGCGACTCGGACTCGGGCTCAAGGGCGTAGAGTGGCAATTTGTTGGCGCACTTTGCACTTAGTACGTCAACATCGGCGCAAGGCGCATTGTGCGTCGTTGACGCGCTCGTGCGCTCATCTCTGTACGAGTCATAGCTCAGGTGTAGCGCACGCACATCAGGCACGCAGATGTCGTGGGGCTGCAGCGCTGGGCGCGCAGGTGCTGTGGGGCTACGGTGCGCAGGTGCTGCGAGGCTGCGGTGTGCAGGCTCTACGGGATTACGGGGTCGCGGGCTGCTGCGGGCTTCGCAGTTACGTGCGCATGTTGATGGGTTGAGTGCCTATGGGGCACAGGTGGCGTATAATGTGGTTGATTAGAAGATTTGAGCGGTTATGAAAGATTGAGTTAATTGAACAGATCCATTTATTGTGGGATTTGAATTTAATTCATTCAAATATTTTCATTATTCGCTAATATCTTGTTGCAATCAGTTACGACCGGGAAAAGGATTAGGGTTTCGAACTTCTCTATAAATATTCTCTTCGTGCCTTCATTAAGAACTGACGCCAAAGTAAAGAGGCAAAAAGAGAAGTGGTGCGGCCGCCATTGAAGTCCTAAGGAGTTCTTCGAGTTCGTGAAAGGAGGTGACAGCGAGCGTTCCAGATGTTCTTTCGAACTTGTTGGTTCCTGGAACAGATCGCAATAGGGCAAATCTTGCTTTGAGCAACGGTGATCTTTATCATCCCAGCAAAGTCGTTGCATCAAATCCGGTTGAGAGCGATTGTTCATATCGTTGCATCAACTATGGTTGAGAGCGATCATTCATCTCGTTGCATCAACTTCGGTTGAGAACGAGTATTCATCTCTCTCTTAGGAGAACGAGTTTTTCGTCTCTCTGGAAATAAGAGTTCGAAATTTCCATTTTCTATCAAAAGATCCATTTCGGGAATAACAATCTTAAAGCAAGATTCAGATCTGATGCAGAACAACCATGCACAACTTCTCGATACAAGTTTTAAACTTGAGAAGTTTGACGGGGAGCACTTTAACGTCTGGAAGAGAAATGTCAGCCTCAATCTTCAACTCATGAGCTCGACTATGTATTGACAGATCCTGAGCCTTTAATTCCAGAGGGTGAAAATGCTCGAAGGTTTGCTGATGCTAAGGCTTTGCAGTCGAAGTGGAGACGGGATAATAAACTCTATATGTTGTTGATCCAGAACTCAATGGAGGACTCTCTGGCGGAGTCATACAGCAAGACGATCAATGCAAAAGACGTCTGGGAGTATGTGGAAAATCTCTACAAGACAGATGAGAACAGAAACAAGATCTACGTGACCGAAAAGGTCTGGAGGATGTGATTTGAGGACGATAAAACCATGTTGCCTCAAGTCAAGGAGTTTCTCAAGTTACGTCAGAAGCTGGCGGATGACGGTATGCCCTTGGTCGATGCTTTTGTCGTCGAGGGTATTGTCGCCAAGCTCCTACCTGGGTGGAGCAACTTCATCACAGACATGCACCGCAAGAAGATGGAAGTGGATCTGGAATGCCTCTTGTACTGGATACATGTTGAAGACGATTTGAGGGCTTAACTCAAAGGGGATGCCTTCTCCAAGCAGATGGCTAAGGCGAACATGGTGCAAGAAGGAAATTACAAAGGGAAGCAGAAGGCTCCCTACCAAATGAAGAAAGACGTTCACCATCTGAAGGTGAAGTCGGCCCAGTTCAAGCCCAAGTCCAAAGAACCTGGGACTTGTTTCAACTGTGGCAAGAAAGGCCACTGGAAGAGGGACTACAAAGAAAAACCAAAACAAAAGGAGCAGGTGTTTGCCATTGATTATCAAAGAACAGAACAGTTTTATGGGAGGACTAAACTTTAATTCACAATTACAAACTCGCTTGTGCAAAAGAGAGCCTAGGAACAAAACCTAGGAAAAGCAATCTAAGTACAATTGTTTAATTTAGATTCTGGAGGGTGACGGTAAAGGCTCGGGAAAGTGCTATCAACTCTGCCTTACTCTCTGGATGATCGGACGCAACCTCGGCTCCGGCGAAAAAATGCTCTGTGTGTATCTTTATATTTTCTTCTGTGTCTCCGTGTCTCTCTCTATGTGTAAAGGAATAATCCCATGTTATTTATAGGAGTTTGTGATGAGTGGGGTGTACAGCCACGTGGCCACATAATCGAGCCGAGGTTGCAATAGGATTCTCTGGCCGCATATGCTTCTCTGGCCGAGGTTATGTATCTTTGCAGTAAAAATGCTTTGTTAAGATTAATCTTGATCTATTTGTTGCAAATAAATCTGGACTGTTATGTCTTTTACAATAAATCTGAACTGTTATGATATGTTGGTTGCAATAAATCCGAGTTGTTTAAGACTTAGTCAACTTCTTCCACGTGTCCCAACTGTCGCTATGTTACGAGCCGCATGAATGGTGCATCCTGGTTGAGCCGCATGAAGGACTATCCCTATGATTGAACCGTATGAGAGTGGTCGCATGACTGAGCCGCATGAGGGTGGCCCCATAACCGAGCCGCATGAGGGTGGTCTCATAACCGAGCCGCATGAGGGTGACCGCATAACCGAGTCGCATGAGGGTGGCCTCATAACCGAGCTGCATGAGGGTGGCCTCATAACCGAGCCGCATGGGGGTCACTCAGGCGATCCGCATAAAGAACTTTCTTGGAATTGGTGAACTGTGCCAGCTATTATAAAGATTTTTTCGTCTTTTTATAAGCATGTTGCATCTCTTCTTTACGTCATAGCCATCATTTCTGTCAGAGCTGTCACTTTGTGTCAGAGCATTAATAGCCAGCTGTACGGAGTAATTATGGCCAGTTGTATAGGCCTATTTCGAACCACATAAGGCAACGTGGCTCCTCTGAGCCGTATGGAGCTTTCTGAGCCGCATGAGGCTTTCTGAGCCGCATGAATCTCTCAGGAATTTTGAGCCGCATGAAAACTCTCCATGTTTTGAGCCGCATGGAGTTTCATGTTGATTCTGGGCCGCATAAGAATTACTATACTTTTCCATGCTTCTACAAGACCCCCTTCAAAGTTTTGAATTTGTAAAATTGAAACACTTTGAATAAGAAGCATGGGTATGTCTGCATAAGCTCTTTATGCCGTATAGACCTCTGGCCGCATAGGATTATCTGGCCGCATATGCTTCTCTGGCCGTATAGACTTCTCCAGCCGCATGGGCTTTTTTGGCCGTATAATGGTCTTCGTGCCACGTAGGCGTCACATTAATTTCTTTTGATTTGTCTTGATTTTTAAAGCCGTCTTTTGGATAGGATCCCAAGAGTCGACATTAAATATTTAGATTTGCCTTGATGATTCTGAGCATTCTTTTTTGCATGAAAGGGGATAGAATCCCAAGGGTCGGCTTTATCTTTTAGGCAGTACGAAATTTGAAGCGTCTATCTGTTCACACGCCCCTGTCAACCTATAAATATGAGCAATTTTTGAAGAGAGAGATTCTTTACTCTCTTTACTCTCTTCTTTCTTCGAGCCTTCGTGCCCTAGTCGCCGTCTATTCTCCTCTTTCGTTCATCAATGGCTCCCAAGGCTTCCTCCAATGCTGCAGCGAAGGGCAAAGGAGTTGCCTCTTCGTCAGCGATCTCAGTTCACCCCGACGTTCATCCTGTTATTGACGGTAAGAGCGTTGAGAAGAACTGCATGGCTATGTCGCATGTTTTATGCGCGGGCCTTTGGCATATAAATGCTCTTTTCGTCTTCATTGAACTGCTTAAGTTCAGTATGATGAATCCGCATATGCTGTGCTGTATGGGCCGCATGAATGTCTCAAGTCCGAGCCGCATAGGATATGCCTCCTGTCCGAGCCGCAGGAGAGTTGTTTCATGACTGAGCCACATGAGAGTATGCCTCATGTCTGAGCCGCATGAGAGTCGCTTCATGTTCGAGTCGCATGAGAGACGTCTCTTGGCCGCATAAGCACTTTATGAACCGGGTCGCATGAAGACCCACCAAACATTGCCATATAAGCTCTTATGAACTGGGCCGCATGAAGATCCACCAAACAGAGCCGCATAAGCTCTTATGAACTGGGCCGCATGAAGACCCACCAAACAGAGCCGCATAAGCTCTTTATAAACTGGGCTCCACCAAACAGAGCCGTATAAGCTGCTTATAAACTGGGCCCCATAAAACAGAGCCGTATAAGCTCTTTATAAACTGGGCCGCATGAAGTCCCACCTAATCAGAGCCACATAAGCTCAGAAAGTATTAAGTGGTTTTTTCCTGGCTATCTTCTGACTTCTTTCTTTTGTCTTTTTTTCAGTGAAGTTGCCAGTCAATCCTGCGGGAGAACTCTTGGTAGGTTGCGCCCAATCTGATGTAGGTGTGAGGTTCGATCATTTAGTTGATTATGTGTCAGACCAGCTTCCCAAAGATGAACCTGAGGAGAGGCTGAGAGATATCAAGAACCAGTCCTTCTACTTTCTCTTGGGTATGATGAACTCGGGGAAATTGGGGGGCCAACACCTGAAATCTGCGTTCCTCTTTGGGGATGCCCTGACTGTAAAGAATCCCAACATCTTGGATATATCTGAAAGTTGGAGTTTTTCTTCTAACGGAATGGCGATCCACATTCCTCAGATGGAACGTCACTTTCC